>JAFFZR010024248.1:0-15856 GCA_018397195.1 Lethrus apterus | reverse complement strand
TTGTCATTTATTTTTTTTGTGATGACGTCATAACTACAAAACAAATGAAAGTCGGAAGATGAATCGCACATATTAATGTGTATTTTTGAAATCAAAAATCGACCTGTTTCAGCGTTTTTTAAAAAACCGGTTGAGTTAGTTTTTATTTTAAATATTCCTTACTTTTTGTCCTCACTGTATAGCGATAGCTCCAGCCGTTCAAAAGTTATCATGGGGGGAGATACTTAAGAATCTCACTGTATATTTTTTCCTGGGTATAACGTATAAAAAGGTATCAGTTCATTCTACGAGCATAGATTAATAATTTGATTAATTGTATCAATTACTGAAATCAGTGCAAAATCAGTTCATTATGGAATTTAGGAATCTGTAACAAATTGCAATTTGACATTTGATGAAGATTTTAATATCAAAACTTTGCATTTAAATTTTTTTTGTTTATATTTTTAAAAACTACCCACAAAATGCATAGCAAGGCATTGTTTTTTTCTTCTCCTTTCGGAGCGCAAGAATTCTCATTAATACCGACGAGACTATATTCTAAAATAAAAACGAACTTCATGGGAAATGACAAGTTATGTAATAAAGAAAATTCTTTTTTAATTAAAAGAGCCGACAAGCATTTAGTAAATACCAAATTAAATGCAGAGACCGTTAGTAACTTTTCGATTATTGGATGGCGCTTGCGGTTTTATAATCCAGGGATTAGTGTTGACGCAACGGCAAGGATTGAATAAATCATCAATACGTAGAGTTTTGCCACTTTTAAAAGAATGTTTGTAAATATAATTGCTAACGATAAGTAATTATTTACACTTCTTATGTGAAGTACTCGGATTTTGTTGCTTGATTCAACAAAACAAAACTTACTGGAACTACCATTTAAACCATTCATATTAGATGAGAAAAAATTATGACTCTTAATTGAAATATTACTAATATTTACATACATCTTACATACAACATACATATTAATCAAATCATCATCGCAGTGCACTTTGCTTCGTATATTTTCCCAATATTTACCTCCAATTGTCTTATTTACTTAAACACTTCCTCGTTTCATTTGCTGAATCAGTTGTCTCATTTATCTTTTATTTCTCCACATGTACAACACCGTCGCTTATCATTTTTTTAAATTCTATTTACTGTTTCTTTGCTGCTTCACCTATTTACATTGACCCCGGAGTGTCCCGGCTGATTGGATCGGGGTCTGTCACGCGGAAGTCTCTCTCGTCTTTGATTCGTTTCAATTGTGAGTCGGAAGGTGCCCGCAGCATTCACCGTTGGCGTACAATTAACTGTGCTCTAAAGGTATGGGCGAACTACTAGAGTATCAAGCTCCTCTTACTCTGTCACAAAAATAAAAAAAAAACACACACATGACATTATACCTAATTAGATAATATACAAAAACTGAGTGAGTGGTTAGTATGGTTATTGTCTGAAGCCATTTAGTTTGAAGCATAGATACACTTATTACATTGACTCCTTTCAGGTACTTTCTGAAATCTTCCTGTTACGTTGATATCCAAATACATATTACAAATTTACCATTTTAATTGGACAAAAATATTTATGATAATTATGAAATCTACTGTGTCATAATCATATTTAATTCAGTAAATTCCACTGGAAGGTCTATTATGAAACGAAGGATGTGGGCGATATTCGTCACAAGGACACATCCAATGAACAATATATGAAAAAATTCCTGATACTTTCAATGCGTGATAAAAATTCCAAGCGACCAGACATGTTCGTACATGTATAAGAAATAAGAAATATTCCGTGTCTCGAGATATCCAGCGGAGTCATTTGACTTACTTGCAGAACGTGCCGCCATCGAGAATCGCTAATAAATATTCCAAACATTACTTGCTGCTGTAACAATCATCATAACACTCTTTTAATTTATTGAACGCAATGTAATTAATCCCATTGAAGTCTAAGCCATCGTATTTACAATTTATTTCAAATTGCGTAGTTCATTAGTTTAATTGTTATTTATAATTATCAATAATATTAATATTATTTGCTCAAACAAAATATTTTAAATTTTTGATTAAAAGTACCTTAATCCTACCATTTGTGAAATAATAATCATTATTTCTATGTTTTATTAATATTCATTCAAAATAATCACAGCATAAATTTTTGATTAAAAGTGCCTTAATCCTACCATTTGTGAAATAATAATCATTATTTCTATGTTTTATTAATATTCATTCAAAATAATCACAGCAACTATAATTGTGACCATTGAAGCAAATATTATTTGCTAGAGGAAATGGAAAACTGTTATTTATATGAGGAATTAAACAAAATTTTAAAAGTGTAATTTCTCGTCTGATATATATTAGCTGACCATATTACATCAACTCTTATTTTAACTTATCTTCATTCTAACTCTTTCTCTCTAATTTTTTTATTTCCATTATATCATTAATAATACAAATTTTCTTCTCACACATTAATAATATATCTTACATGTTTATAATGCATTTCTTATTTTCTTCCATCCAAAGTCTCTAATATAAGTGCAAAGCTCGTTTTAGCCGACGTATAATTCTACATAAAACTAGTCGAATAAAATATTATATATAAAATTATACTTTTTGCAGATTTATGTTTATAATTTTATACAAAATATTATACAATCCACTTTATAAAAGATAGAATTTGTAATATAATGGAACAGAATTTATAATAGAAAATATAAAGTAGAAACTATAAAGCAGAAATTCAATTTTAAAATTACATTTTTTATATACAAAATTGGACAACTAATTTTATATAGAATTATAACCGTGTTAATAATAATAATAATAATAATAATTTCTTTATTACCCAACAAAATAAATTCCACTTATAGGTAAAATGTTACATCAAGTACTTAAGTATAATATAAAATGACAAAAATGAACATGAGCATTATTGATTGATATTGTAATTATTAATTATTAATGGCAGTCTCCATTAAAAGAGCTTTAATGTTTTATATATGAGATAAGTGCCAACATTTCTCGGCCAGACTATTCAGTATTAAAGTTTATTTTTCAATATAGTCCTTAACATCAATGCACTTGTTACATCCCTTCGGCAACAATTTAATACCACTAAAATAATATTCCTTGGGTTTGTCTTCAAAATGTGCACTATCTGCAGCCTTCACCTCTTCGTCGTCATTGAGATGGCGCCCTCGAAGGTCCTTATACAGGACTATACGGAGACTAACCGATTTATTCGAAACCGCAGTCCTGCATAATATGCCCCGTGGATTGTGGTGTTGCGTTCTTTAATCCCAAAAATTTGCCTTTTTTGTCGACTAACAGACTTTGAATTTTGTTGGCGATGCTACTCCTTTCCGCCTCCATTCCATTCATCCCTTTTGGACAAATGATCGTAGCAGAGAACCAAATTTTCATGCTTTGTGACAATTATCTTCAATAACCACAGGGTTTATACGGCGGTCATCAGGCCTATGCTATACTACGCTGCACTCGTCTGGTGGCCCAGGATCAGACAGAAGAAATGAAATTGCCCATATCAGTCACGTACAGAGACTGGTCTGTCTTGCCGTGACTGGGGCGATGAAAACTACTCCAACTGCGGCCATGGAGGCGATCCTTTGCCTGTCCCCTCTCGATTTATACGTAGAGGAGGTGGCTCTATGCTCGGCTCTGAGACTGCGGGCCGGAGGTACTTGGAATGCGAGTGGTAGGCATACCCTTGTCCTAGGAGATGCCCTTAAGAGGATGCATCTACTAGGTGCGAAGGTAGACCCCATGTCGGTGAAATTTAATTTCACAAGACACTATCGCATTGTTACGATTGAAACAAATGAATCGGAGGAACCGGACATAAGTATATTTACGGACGGCTCCAAAAACAGGCGCAGGAGTTTACTCCAAAGAGCTTAACCTGCGTGATGTTATAGCTCTCGGTACATACCCACCGTGTTCCAGTCGGAAGTACTACATGGAGCCAAAAGAGCCGCAGACTTAGAAGTCTGCTACAAATGCATAAGCATTAGGACAGACAGCAGGGGGCACTACAGGCCCTGAGGGGATACAAGATCTCCTCAGGCCTAGTCTGGGAATGCCACCTAGCGTTAGAGAGTCTATCCGACAAAAATGACGTGGAACTCAGATGGGTACACGGACATACAGGCAATCTGGGCAATGAGGAGGCTGACAAGTTGGTCGGCTAGGCTCCAACCGAAGACCCTTCGGGCCGGAGCCGATGCTGTCTCTTACCAAATCGACTCAATCAGCCCTCATAAAGCAAGACACCCGGCTCTACGCAGGGTGTCTTGCTTTATGAGGGCTGGATGAACGCTGGATGTCATTGACAGATTGCAGACAGGAAAGGGCCTCTATCCAGAAACCTTGCCCGAAGCGAACAAAATTCTGTCTAAGGAAACTAGTAGGGCTTTGGACAGGACACTGTCGACTGAATAAGCATCTACACACGCTGGGAGTCGTAAACGACCCCATCTGTCGCGGTTGCCTTGAAGAAGATGAAACGCCGGAACATGTGTTATACCAATGCCCGGTGCTCGCATCGATAAGAAGATCCATACTGGGGGACTTCTGGCCAGGCTAAGCGACACCTCACCCGGCAAGGTTCTCGAGCAGATGGACACCGTCGGCTGGCTTGAGGACTGACGGGGAGGGGTGGACGCTTTGGAGGGATAGTACAATGGGCCCACTTTAGAGGCCTAAGTGCTAGTGCGGCCCCCGGACCGCACACTCTCCAAATCTAAATCCAGAGAACCACAGGGTTTTCGACACAGGTATAGAGCACATTCAACACGACGCCGACGCTGGCGCTGAACTGCTGAGAGGGGGCACTGCTTTTATTCGTGCCTAAACGATCGTGAACAGTCTTTCCTGTTCTTGCATCATTTTCCAAGGATTCCAACCGCATTCGAAACCGTTTTGACGAATTTTTTACTACAGAATAAGACGGCGAATTTTCCCCGTAAAACCCATCCGATCGATCTTTGATGCTTTTAAGAGAAATGCCTTCGTTAGTAAGGAATTTGATAGCAGGTCCGTACTCAATTTTCGTGTCTTCTGACATTGTGTTATAAGTGTGAGGTATAAGAAAACCAGTTGACAATCCACTTTCTTGAACCAATGTGTTACCAATATTTTGATACGCTACGATACCTGCATCTATGTCAGACCGACAAACTTTAGTTGGTTATGAAAGACACCAAAACAAGCAATTTTTGTCAATAAACTCATGTCCGGAAATGAGCCGCTTTGGCACTAGATGGAATCAAAGGCAGTAGATACGTACAATTTTTAATTTTATTTTATCTCCAAATAAAAAGCAGGATCATGTAATGATATCAATTTTGTTGGATTTGTTGGCAAGGGTAATGGCCGCTTGCACGCGTGTGCAAGCTATTCCGGAAATATTCTAATATTGTAAGGAATAAGAATATATCATGATAACTTTTGAACGGCTGGAGCTATCGCTTTGAGAAAAAAACTCGTCGATTTTTAATTTTTACTTACAAAATGTTGGTGTTATCAAAAATTCAATTCCACTTCCGGCGAAACCGGAATCGATGTCAACTTTCTTATTTTAAATGGAACATCCTGTATATTTTGACGTTTTTGGAAAGGCAATGGAGAGACGAATCTAGCGATACCATATGTTCAACTTTAATTTCAAAAGTAACAAGACAGGCAGCCATAACTTTTCTGCCATTTTCATTATATGTTCCTTAGTTAGCCATAAGGCAATAAACATTTTTAGGTTTAAACAGAATATTCTTAGAATATTCATTAGACCAATCATCCTGTTGAAAACAATGGCAACACTTCGAACAACTACTGTAAATTCTGTAAATAATTCATGTAATAGCAGCCTTTTATTCACTCTAGTGCCAAAGGGGCTCATTTCCGGACATGAGTTTATTGAAAAAAAAATTGCTTCTTTTAGTGTCTTTTATAACCACCTAAAGTTTATCGGTCTAATTTGGGACAGCCTGTATAATGAAAAATGAAAAAACTATTTATTTAAGAATTTAAATATTAAATTATACAAGCGATATCGGTTATACATTTATTTATTTAGTGCTTTACATCTACATCTAAGGGTTCTAATACCTTGCGGCGTTGTAGATGATTTACATATGCTATTCATTTCCAACCCACTATCCTAAACCTTGTTTATCTTCAATATCTTCATTTCCAAAGACAAAAAGTTTTTCCATATTTTTTCCATTTGTTTTCAAAAATCCCAAATACAGATTAAAAAATTTGGGTTTATGGATAGCTTGAATTCATGTAACGTTGACATTATAATTATAATTTACGAAATAATTATTGTAGACATTTTTTACTTACTGTGCAGAACATTTTTCATTGGTATAGTCGTACATTCTATGTCACACAATTTAATAGTAATACCTCTTATATTATGTACGATTTCAACTAATTATTTTTGCTATTATATAATACTTTATGAATATGCTTACATATTATTAAATATATGCTCCCTGTTACTTACGTTGATACATGTTTGAGGTCGGGATATATTTCATGACGCAAAAATGTATCTTTAAACATGTAGGCAAATGAAATTTATGTAAATATCTTTATAGGAAAATGCTAAGTAAATAGTCAAATATATGCAAAGTCCATGAAATATAATTTGGTTGCAAATAAATGGTCACTTTAGAAACGCCAGAGGTGGACTCTCATTTATATGCAAATAAGGAATGAATTAACCTTCGTGCAATTTACATTCAACATATGCATATTCCGAATATGCTGTTATTTTTCGCCATAGGGATTATTATTCTTGGAAAATTTAAAAATATACGAATAACTAACAGTATTTCTTATAGAGGTTTGAATCAATACAATATATTTCATCATTTATCAATGTTTTTTCCGTGTTAGGACAAGTTTAAGGTCTGAAATTATACAGGGTGATTCATAACATACACGACAAACGTAAATGGGTGATCAGGAATGCTATTTTGAACAAATAAAAAAAAAAATAAAAACTGAAAAAATAAATAATAAATAATAATAATAATAAATAATGTAAAAATAATTTTATTATTATTTTAACCTGTGTAAGCCTGTCTGGCCGAAAATTTATGGCGCTTACCTCGTAACTGTCAAATCAGCAACGTTTTATTATTAATGTTTGGGTGGGAATCCTTAATTCAGAAATTTTAGTTAGAATATGAAATTTTAGAAGATCGTTTAAATGGTAATAATTACTTAAATTTTTTGGAAAATCATTTGAATGCGAAACTAGAAGATGTACCATTAGTTGTTAGATAGAATATGTGGTTACAACATGATGGATCACCTCCACATTCCGCTCGCCCGGTAACAACGTGGTTGAATATAAATTATCCGGAAAGATGGATTGGACAACATGGTCCGGTGCAATGGCAAACCACGCTCGCCAGACCTAAACCCATTAGACTTTTATTTCTAGGGAGATTTGAAAGAAAATGTGTATGCAGTGGGGATTGAAACTCGTGACCAATTACTGGACAGAATTATTAACTTTGCCAATGGTATCTGTGTACGAAATGTTATTAATCGTGTATACGATTCTTTAGTGCAACGTTGCAGTCATGTGTTCAAGCTCATGGAGCAAATTTTGAGCACTTATAAATAAATTTTTTGAAAAAATTTGTGAGATAAATACATATATATTATAGTTTATTAAGCAAACTGTTACAGATTTGCCACATGTATATAGGAACTTATTTGTTCAAAATAGCATTCCTGATCACCCATTTACATTTGTCGTATAAGTTATTAATCACCCTGAATTATTGGAGAAGCATTAGTTTTAATTTTGCAAGTTGAACTTCGTAGTTTTTAATTTTCTACAAATTTCAGACATATGCCGATATTTCGCATTATAAAGGAATTGATTTTTATAAGAAGTTCAGGCCTATAAGCGAAGATACAGAATTCTTGGTTTTACTCAGTTTAATAAAAGATCGTTATAAATTAATGCAATTCATTCATCGCTGCGTACTTGGTGAAATATTAAATCACTAGAAATATATAAGACACCTGGATAAAATTTCACAAATATATTCAGATTACCTTTTTTACTCTCACGGTCATTTATATTAGTTTCAGAAATTATCAGATTTATCATGCGATACGTGACGAATATAGCTAATTGTTTGTCATTTCATTGCATGTTTTGCCAAGTAATTCTGATAACGCCTTGCTGTAGGATAACATATGTTTCAAAAATATCTGTTTCATTTCACTGAAGTTATCCGTTCTCTTTTACAAACAACAGGCAACGTTGAGAAAAGTATATTTATTTTTCAATTTATGTAATAGTTGATTGCACGTCAGAAATATTTAATGCTTTGAAATTATGATTATCCATATGAACGGTATTATACAGGCTGTCCCAAAATTAGACCGACAAACTTTAGGTGGTTATGAAGACACTAAAACCAGCACTAGAGTGAATGAAAGGCTGCTATTACATGATTTATTAACAGAATTTACAATAGTTGTTCGAAGTGTTGGCCATTGTTTTCAGTACAATTAATTAATTAATTTCCAGCAATTTTACATAAATTTGGAACAAATACTACTCTTGAGGCGACTCAGCAATGAACAAATACCCAATAAATTTTTTGTCAATATCTCATCAATAAATTCTTGACACTTAACACATTTCTAATTTTTTTTCTTATTTAATTTTTTTTGCGTTGTTGTCTTTTGATATAAGTTTTCCATAATATTAGAAATTTGTTTTCCGTTATTGTGTTTAATAAAATTTGACGAGGATTATTCCTTCATGTTTGATCAATTTTTTATTGAATAACTCAAAAACATGATTTTGGCACTTAGCTCATTTGTAACTTCCACTCTTTAATTGTACATATCAACTGCTTTTGATTCACTCTATTGCCAAAGCGGCTCATTTCCGGACCTGATTTTATTGACAAAAATTACTTGTTTTAGTGTCTTTCATAACTACCTAAAGTTCGTCGGTCTAATTTTGGACCAGCCTGTATAATGTGTTAATTTGTCTCTTAATACAAAACTGAAGTCCTTTATAACAGAATTTTCAGCCAGGCTTTATATATGTTTTCAATCCCAAAATACTACATATAAGATGAGCAATAAAACATTTTTAATATTAAAAGATTAATAAATGTATTACTTTGTGTCAAGGAAAATACATGCAAAGCAGTTCTAATTTTAAACGCATTAATGCAGCCAAGGAAAATAATTTTAAAGTAAATATTTGCTTCGTTAATTAAAACTTTTAATAAAAGTGCACTTTTAACGAAGAAAATTCTGAAGATATCTATACTCATTAAATTGTAATTAATTTTTTAACACGGCAATAAATAAGCTTAGGAAGTCGACAAAATAAGTTTGCTTTTACGGTACATTTCTCTCAATTTTTAATTATAAACTTTATATTGTAAAATAGGTCATATCGTATATAATTTATTGATTTTTTTATAAAGAAGGAAAAAATCCTTCGACTAAATTTAAAAATATTACACATTAGGCACGATGAAGCATACTATATTAATTAAATATCTAAAATTAGCATTAACAATTAATTTTTTGTGGTGGAAATGTACGAGTAATGTGTTTACATTACACCAGATCCAATTTTTTTTTCTCTTTTCGGGTCTGATATATAGGGACCATTTCCCTTGATTAAGCAAAACTACGATCGGACAGAAAAAGCCGGGAGAAAGATGCAAAGTGGTTTAACGGGATACGACGGGCTGGGCAACCTTAATGGGATTATGTCCTTACAAGTTAACTCTATTCTTGTACATGCACACTTATAAATCGAGAAAAGTTTTTGAACTCGAAATCATATTCAAAATTTGACATACAAGACGTTTATTCAACGAGATACTTGTTACCATACAATTTGTAAATTTAACACGTTCGGTACGACATAATGTTACCGCAGTTCTAAACAGTTAATTTGCTGCCGACTTCACGTTGAACACTTTAACTTACAGCATATCAATTACATGGTTCGGTGATAGTTGACAGCCAAGAGTAACCTTTGTATTTCGCGCAATCTTTATTGTCGAAAGATTCATATTAAATATTAAAGTAATTCCGTTCGTATAATTTATATTATTTTCAAGGTTCAATCCATAATTGTATTTAATTATTTGTTATCTATAAGTTCGGTGCAACAAAAACAAAAATAATACATTCGCACAGAGAAAAGTATAGCAACTGAAAATTAAAATAATGATAAATGCACTTAATATTTTTCCTATGATTTTTGACAACAATAAACAAATCTTATATCAGAAAATTATTTACATGTGCGCAATTTTGGTGCAATGCAAATGAAACTTGCAGAAATGTTCTCGAAAATTTTGTTAATGATAACTTGATAACAAATTCTTTTTGGACGACTCTTTTATTAAAAAGTAAAGTATCAGAAACCAAGTTGTAAGTTGAATACTTTCAGTAGAGTGCAAATAATTATTAAAAGTTTGGCTTTTTCTTATTAATTTATGTGGTTTCGTAATATTAAAACATCTTACATAACTTTAAAAAAATTAATATTCCTAAAATTACTTAACCTTAACCTGAAAACACGCAATGTTGTACTTGGAAATAACTAATAATTTATGAATAACTTTAAATATTTAAATATTTTCGTTCATATTTATTAGAATAAGTAAAATTTCTATTCATACTTGCATCTCAATTTGTCTCGTATATGTGTATTGAATACAGACTACCATAAAGTAAACGACATTAAAGACCTGATAATAAAATTCAATTTCCTACATGCCGTTGCTCTCAATATGTTTACGATTTGATCACAGAAAAATACTTCAGTGAAATTCCTGATTCCATCGATATATGCTTATTGCTTTCATGCATGAATATTTACGCCTTTGTCATATAAATACAAAGACAACATTTTTAACCAATTTGTAAGTAATATTTATATATTGTTATAAAATATCTTTACATTTTCATGTTTTTTATTGGTTGTGTGCTCAGGAGTAAAAGATAAATATTATTTCAAGCAATTACAACCTAGAATTTGAAATTAATAGTAAATAATTACTAGGTATATAAGTTTTAAAATCAAATGAAACTTTAGACAATATGTTTTAGTGTTTCAAATTAAAAGTTAATTCATGTTAATTTAACAGTACAAAATTTTAAAGAATCAAGACCTTGTCGGTATAAGTATAATATCTCTACCGAAAGATATATTTTTAATATCCATTTAATTTTTAATTGGACGATAGAAATTTTGTTTCCCTTTATAAATGTTTCACTTCAATTGCTACTTCACATCTTTATCTTTCGACAGACTTAAATCCCCACAACTGCTATCTCGTGTTGCGTTAGGTGATAATCCAACTCAATTGGCTAACGCGAGAATCAATACTGTTAATGACATTTTCGTTAGACTGTTCGCAGCGACGTTTAAAATTTTCGATTTATATCCTGTAAATGTTGAATAAGAATTGGAAATAAAATAAAATTGAATTTAAACATATACAGGCTGAATCACGAATGTTCACTAATTATCGAAACATTGTATTTCAGTCACAATAAAAACGATTATAATTCGAGACACGTCTTTTATCAACATAAATAATCATCTACCAAAGTCAAACTTTGTTTACAGGGTTCGTTTGAAATAAATCGAAACACTTTAAAGGTTGAAAGAATTACCTACATCAGTAAACATATAAAAAAAATTAATACAAATAGCTAAATCGTTTAAATGTCAAGTAATAATTTGGATAATTTAGTAACATGTATTTTAATAGGTTTTGTACTAATAAAAAGTTGTACTAATTTAAATTGAAGATTGAACCTTCTTAAAAAACACAAAATTTTACGAGATATTCATTGCCTCGTAAATCACAATTAAGTCCACTTCATTTCCATTTTTTAAATATCATAAACATGCAAATTTGACTGGCGAATAGAAGCAATCGGTCTAAATATAAGCGAATCATACGAAGTGATAAAGTTGAGTTTCCAAAGCAAGGATACTTAAATTAAATTAAGAGAGAATCATAGTTAGTGTGTGATGAATAAACTCTCAAATAAGAATAATGGTTTTCTTACATAATCATATTTTTTATGGATCTATGGGATTTTTATGGAACGTATTGATAAACTCCTTGTTATAAAAGATTAACATAGCCTCGCTGATTTAACAATTTAACAATGCAAAATATATGTAAGTAGTGATAATATTTGAGTAAGAAGAAATAAACCACATGCTATATGACCGTGTCATGTCGGTCTTGTTGCTAGGCTATTTCATAGTGCACATACTGCCCAGACTCAAGATTTATAGTCCTGGAAAGATGAGATTGTAAGGAACCTATCAATTATTATCAATTATTATTTTTTTTGTAGGTACATTATTAAACTAAAAATCTTTTACATAAAGGCATCTACAATTGAAACCTTAAGTATTGAACTGCGAAGCGAAACCCAACCTGAGATTACTAACCATTGTCTAACACACAAGACCAGTCGTACACTGGGAAAAATAAGTAATTAGATTAACAGAATATATTGTAGATGTAGAGACAACAATATAAATAGTTACATAAACTATGTAAAGTGTGACAACAATATAAAAAAAAAACAACACATTACGCCGTAAAACTACATCTTTCTTAACTAAATTTTCTGCATAAGCGTATAGTGTTGAGAATAACAAATTCATTGAAAAATTCACATCCTTTACAGAAAAAATTCAATAATGGGTAACAGCTCCAAGTAAACGGACATCTACTGCTATTCGCCTGGGCATGTTCCTAATGAGGTGGTCTATGCGAGTTCATCCCAAGCCACTTGTATCATGCATAATGCAGCAGTTGTAAATTCATTTCAAGCTGATAAAGCATAGCAACTTTTAGAATTATCCTATCCCAGACATGTTCTATGGGTGATAGATTTGGCGATCGTGGAGGCCAAGGGAGAATATTGATGTTGACCCCTACAGTGGATCAGTGACACCTGGTACATAGTGAATCGTGAGAATGCCTCGTAAGAAAGGTCAGGTGAGAAGTTTGGCAATTACACACAAACCCAGATGGAAACAGCATTGCGATTTATTCGAGAATATTTTTTTTATAGACCAGAGTAACACACTGTTCTAGATATTTGTTAAATTTAATTAGATTATATTTTTTTAAGGTTTGTTCTTGAATAATTACAATAAATCTTACTAACAATAATTTACCCTTTTTAGAGTTTTTTCCTTTTTTATTAAAGAAATCCTATGCACTGTGGACCACCAAGGTGAACAGCGAATCATTATGCACATGAACAAAATTTTTTTTTATTGTCTCTCCTTGTTATACAACCGACTGTATTTCAATAAGATTATGATTATGGCAATATCAGACAAAATTTCAATAGAATGTGTGCATTTCTTTCAAAGATCTATTGCTTTGAAAAATATGTGATCCACTGTCGACCACCCTACTATACATATAAAATATTTGAGTTAAACTATTCAAATATGCTCATCAACGCTGCATTGCATCTGCTTTCCTGTTTTGACCTACCTCCATCCGACGAATGAGAACTCATCTGCAAACAACCCCACCGTGAGATATGGGTCACTTGCTTCAAAGAGGTCATTAATATACAAAATGAATAATATTGGCCCCAGTATGCCGTCAAAGTTACATATATTCCAAGTTAGTTACAAAAATAGGTTGGTAAGTTTAAGGTTCATATCTCAGTCACGGACATTGGAATTTTATTTCATAGATGAAGTTTACATTATTTCTGACTTTGACTTGGCCTTCCGACCGACTATTAGGTTTTCCACGTTTCTCTAAAGCAGCACGCGCACTGAATCGACTCGGATCGGTCGGCTCGGATCAGAACGATCGGCATGTTTTGGTATCCATGAAATTAAATGAATCCCCGCGCACTGCTTCGGTTCGATCGGATTGGACCGATCGGATCGTCTCAGCATCGGCCGAGGATGCTAGAAGGAGCAAAAATTGCCGAATGTTCCGACGTTTTAACTATTTTAAGTAGGTAATTTTGAATATTTGCCATGTCTGACGAACTTTTCTTCGTCTCCAAGTAAATCTGGAAATAAGTGGCAAAACTCTCCATAGGTTTCTCTTTTAAGATTAATTTTATGGATCCAAAATCTAGTTTTATGTTTTTCTATTTGTTCGCGTGCTACGGCAGTCATAACATCTGCGTCAAATCCTATGAACTTGAACTCATTATATATTTAAAATTGTTTAACTAAATGACCTGTACGAAATCGGGTGATGAAAAATCTGTGCCGATTCAGTGCGCGGTATACGCTGACGTGCCGATCGTACCGTTCCGAGGCGACCGATCCGAGTTGATTCAGTGCGCGTGCTGCTTAGCCCTGGCTGGTATAGGTTGCTACAAACTAAATATCACACTCTGTAATTGGGTTCGACCTGTTGAGGTGGGAGAACAAAGGGGGATAGTAATAATAATAATAATAATAATAGTTTACTAATCGAAATGACAATAAAATTGTATAGGATAAATCATTACATATCATAGTAGTAGGCTAACAAATAATCATTTATAGTCATTACAATATTTCTTAATTTTTAAATTGAAAATTGTAGTGGGTTAATAACCACTATGGGTCCAAGGAAAGATGTTCCAGGTTTATGTTTAAATATTCGTTTAACGAGTAGAACGAATGTCGTATCAACAATTTCTTGATAGTAATTTTAAATTGATTAATTGGGAGAGCTTTAACGTAAGGCAGCAAGCTATTATAAAATATCGGCCCATAGCAGTTACCACCCGAACGACTTGTTTCAAGGCGTAAATACATCAGTGATAACTTGTGATAAGCTTGTGGGGTTGGTAGACATTAATATTTTCATGAACAAAAGAGAGATACAGATATATATACGGGGTGTCCCCGAAAGGTCTGTACAAAATAATACCACATATTCCTGATGCCAAAATAGGACGATTTAACCCAACTTACCTCTATTCAAAGTTGCTTCGTTTCGCCGCTAGAGGGATACAAATTTCCTGAAAAGAAATCGTTTTTTCGAGAAAACTTTATAACGCTTCTCGCGATTGGGACCGAATTTGGTGTGTGGATTTGTACTAAAAGAAAGCATTATTTGATATGTTATTTTCTCTTCTGCGTGTTTTGTATGTGATAAAAAAATGGTCATCCACATCTTAAGAAGCTCATAATTTTTTTGTTATTTGATGAATACTTTTGAAACTTTTTTTGCTGATAGACGAGTTACCTACATTTCTTGTCTCTAGCTCCATTTCGTCATTTCTCATAGTTTAGGCAGAAAAAAATAATAACCATCAACACGAACTAGAAATTTTAATTAAATCAACGAAAAAAATTCACAACAAATGTTCGAATATACCGCCTTCTGCATGAATGCAAAGATTAACACGTCGTAAAAAATTGAACTGGACTTTTCTCATCATTTCGACATCGTTATTTTTTTTTTTATTTATTGTGGCAACGCATGCAAATGCAGTAGACGCTCTAAGAAACGATGTCGAAATGATGAGAAGAGTCCAGTTCAATTTTGTACGACGTGTTAATCTTTGTATTCATGCAGAAGGCAGTATATTCGAACATTTGTTGTGAATTTTTTTCGTTGATTTAGATTAAAATTTGTAGTTCGTGTTGAGGGTTATTATTTTTTTCTGCCTAAACTATGAGAAATGACGAAATGGAGCAAGAGACAAGAAATGTAGGTAACTTATGTGTCTATCAGCAAAAAAAGTTTCAAAAGTATTCATCTAATAACAAAAAAATTATGAGCTTCTTAAGATGTGGATGACCA
>JAFFZR010024245.1:0-16297 GCA_018397195.1 Lethrus apterus | reverse complement strand
GCTTTGTTACTATCATCTCCTCGCCGTAAGAGATGTAGCACTGTTAATTATGCCAACAGCGAAAGCTGACTCGGGAGGATACCGGACACGCCAGGAGAAAAATTCCTACCTAGGCGGGACTCGAACCCTCGACTCTCACACTGAGAGTCCGGCCTTCTTACCACTAGACCACCGAGCTATATAATTGATGTCGATAATATTGTAAGTATTGCAGTCACATTAGAAATATATTATGTTTGCCACAGATTTCTTAACACACTATTTCAAATAATTTGTTCTCTTGAAGCATTATTCTTCTTGTATCCAACAAATGAGCTGCTTAGTTGGACAAAATAAAATGGGCCCTTCTACTTCCCACGATTACTCCAACTTGTATATAGAAAATAATGATCCAAATGTATCTCATGAATCTGAAGATGGCCAGTACAGTTGGAAGTTAGTTCATTGTTTAATTTGTGAACTATACGATGAACACTGTGAAATATTAAAGTATCACCAATATTTATCTGAAAATATCCTGTTGCATAAAAGTGTAATGCTACCGAAACTTGATTAATGGAAGAAATTGGATTATTTTTTCTGTTAGCAGGTTCTATATTATTACCTATGACTCTTCTCACTGATAATTTTGATAACCGAAAACGGTTCTTAAAATCGACATCGTCAAATTCTTCAAACAGATTATTTCTATCACGTAAAACTCGGGGACGTCTTATTCTTCATCTGAACTTGACTCTGGTGATGTTGATGTGAAAGAAACAGTTAAAGCCGAATCACTTGAAGAAGACATTTTACAGAATAATAGCTAAAATGCAAAACTGTTCACTATTTAAAATAAAACGTACCCTACAATATTAAATATTGTGTTTATATAAATATAATAAAGTAAATACCTCGCACAGACAGTACTTTCAACTATTATAAAAATAGGAATGCACCCATTTTTATACCTTCATAAGGGTTCAATTAATCCCTGACAAGGTTACCTGCATACACTTCAACATCTCTTTTACACGAAATTATTACCTCGGATAAAGATTTTATAGGTAAATTACCTGAACAGAGAAGCAAACTGAAAAGTATTATTTAAATACCCCCTAGTAACACGTTGTAAAGAGAAACCTTACCTGCAGAAATAACAAGTTCGAATGATACGTTTTATTTTCATGGTGTAATTCCATTTTTACTTAATTTGGTGTTTATTTATTAATAAAACAAATTAATAATTCAATTAACACTTGAACTATGTTAAAAATATATTTTATTTCAATTCGTTTTATTGAAATGTCACAAAAATTTGGAGGTTAATATGTAGATTTAATATTTAACTCGCCAAAAATCTAGGGATTATTTTATTCTCATGATTTAACTGGAGATTAACCTTAACTTGTTCGGTGAATTGCATTCTGAGTTTAACTGTCGATTTAGTAGCGAGTTTAATAAAATCTACAGATTATAATAGTTAACTGACGTTGGTGAATACGGGCCTAAGTGGCGTTATCAAGTCATAATTGTGCAATTATTCTTAAATCGCTCCAACAGCCTTAAAGAATTTATAGAATTTATTGCGTTCACTTGTTATCGTTATCATTCGCCGTTATCTACGTCTCAATGGATATTTCATTAATTGAAAAATCTTACAAACTACGTAGCTTATCGAAATAATTTTTTTTGCATTTAAATTGTTTTTTTATTTCAAAGTTTTTATTAATATCTTTCTGGCAACGTATAATCAATTTATTTAAGCCATTGAGCCATTAAAACCTCAAAATTCCCCACTCGATACAACAATAACTGAAGTCAAACTCAATTACATATTTCGACGACGACGCAAAATGTTCTATCACAATTTTCCAATGTAAATTCACCGATAATTGGACGAAGATCTTCAGGGATTCGCGCCAAGTCCCAATTAATAACTATTTAAACAGTCCCGGATACCAGAACCTCCCACGTACGAACACAAGACGCTTCCTCTTTTTTTTTTTTCGTTCGCACACCCACTTTAGATTGTTAACTAGTCCCGAACGTGCGGTAACCACGGCAACTGTAGCTTTCCAGGTCCTAATCTCGTATGTATGGAGGATGGGTCTTTGGATACTTATTGATGGACAATGACGAGAAATACTGAAACAAAACTTGTTAGAAAGTACGATGAAACTTTCGTATAATATACGAAATTTCTTTATATTATAAAGAAATTTGCATTGTTATTGCCGCATGGGCCGGTACTTGGTCCAACATTATTGATCGAATTAATTGTATGAATTCACACATCGATTTAATTTTTGTCAATGGGTACAGATTATCTTCGATTTTTTAAAATTTTTAAACGTAGAAAATTTTAAACCACACAAGCACTTTAAAAACAACAAAATCCAACATAAAAGGAAGTAATTATTTGCGCGCAACTACTTTCTTGCGTGTTTCTACCGACGACGACGCAATTGAATGAGAAATTTTCAAATTAAACCGACGTTAAACCCAAGTACTGAAAACCTAATTATTTTTTGCGCGTTTCGCCGACGTGTGCAGGTGAAAAGGCGCACTTCGTTGCAATGCATCGCCAGAGTTCGTTACCGAAATCGGCCACAAAGACCGCATTTTCGTCGAGATCTCGACTGCGTTTTGCGCTTTTGTCGATGTGTTTTGTTCGTTAGAATGGGCGACGACGTTTAATTCGAATGAATGCGAACCGTAGAATTTATTGCATTGTGAAATCTAAGCGAAGGGATTTTTTCCCTCGGCGTTGCCGAAATTTAAAAGTAGTTAAAAGTAGATTCTCTAAAAATTTACGAAAATAATGCATCTTTTATGTCACTTTGCGCGTGCGTAGTTGTTCGACTATTCACCGACAGATGGCGCTGATCCATTGGTAATACAGAACCCTTTAAAATGATCTGTCAATGTAAATATAATTTGTTTTATTAATAAATATATAATCGTGGTTATCGACATTTCCTCTTAAACTGAAACATGATGAAAACGAAACCTCAAATGAAACCCAATTTAACATAACATTCAGTTAGTAAACTCACGATCAAAGGTTTGATTCTATTTCGGGACAAGACTGCAAAGTTTTCAGCTTTGAGTTGAGTTTCCGATCACCATTCGACACTTTAGGTTGAACTAAATGAGTTTTCGCTTCGATCCCCACGTTGGGCGCCAACTTAGGTTGCTAAATTTAAAATTAAAATAATAAATAAAGAAGATTTTAAAAATTCTAATTTATATATTAGGGGTAATTTAACGCAATTTTTTGCTTTTGTGGGGGGGGGGCTTTTTTATTAAAAAATTATGTTTGCTGACGTTTATAAGACTTTTTTTGGTTTGTAGTCAGTTCGCTTTATCCATCAGTATTCCATTCCTTATTAGGTTTTCGCGTCCATCCCCACGTTGGGCGTCAAATTATGTAGAAGATTCGAAAATAAATTACACATCTAAGGCTTCCGAACTTCACGTAATGTAATTTTTGAAATGAGGGGTTGGGTTGGATTGGTATTTATTTAAGAAGTCAAGAATTGTATCATTGAATTTAGCTTGAATGCAATAAGTTTGGTTGATCATTGACTGAGTTATGTAACATAAAGATAAATACAAATATTTCGAAGTGCACACCAAAGGCTTTCAACAATTCAATAAATGATACTAAAATCTTACCTTTAAATCAGAACGGAAATGGCGTCGTTCGAAACGATTTAGAATCGAAATTACATGCAAATTCTTGCTCACGAAGTGATTTTATGTGTGCGGTATGGCATGTTCGACGTTGGAAGTAAAAGATTACCGATTGAACGTAGTTAAGAGAGTAATCCTCTTACGCCATGAAGAGAATTACAGCGGCACCAACGTCTAAATTACAAAATAACCGTCTATGTGTGGTTGCATAACGTAAACTAACGAAACTTATGCTTATCATCCGCTTAACAAATTTGTATCCAGTGCGGTAGCTTCGCATCCACAATTTAAACGTTTGTGTCCAAAAATTCTAACAATTTCTTCATTGATTTTGAATGCAATGTTTCGATTAATAACGCGTTTACGCACGTTTCGATGCGAAATTGTTTTCATTATGCGTTGTATGTACATAACTCGGCGCTGAGTGAAATTTAATATTGCATTTGATGTAATTTTCCATTTTGCGTTTTAAATATAGTCGACGTACGCAAAAACTAATTGTTCATGCATATCGTGTGCAAATATTTTTGAATATACAATTGCGTTTTGTGCATAAATGAAGTTTAGTGACATTTAGTGTGTTTATGTTGCGGTGAATTTTTGTAGTTTGCGTATACCAATTATAAGAATGGAAATGAAAATGTAATGTACGTATTTTAATTAGTATTGTTTGCAAAATTTTGCTTCGAGGTCTCGGTTTACGTAATGTGTGCAACACAATTTGGCGCCCAACGTGGGGTAAATGCTAGTAGTTTGAAGATAAATATGTTTTAATTAGTTAAGAGTTGAATTTCTTAGAAACTGATCGATACGAGTGGAATTGAAAATTGGAAAACGAAAATAATAAAATAAAAAACATGCATCAACTGTACTTTTTATGTTTATTTTTACAACCAATGATCGTTTTTAAAGTTGTATGCCTCGTCTTTGCTAATGGCGACAATAAGGCTTGCAACAAAATTTGGCGCCCAACGTGGGGTATTACCAATAGTTGCATATTTATATTATAACAAACTCTAATTGAAAAAAATAACAATATTTTGATTTGTTCAATCTTACAACAAAGATTATATGAAATGAAACAGCATATGAAAATTTGATTCAAATTCTAACAGATACATATCCAACTCTCTTCAGCCTGGCTTCTTTTTGAGTAAACAATGAAAAGGTCGAATTTGTCAACAGTTGACACGGTTGAGAAATTCAACACTTCGTTGATTTATTTTGCTGTCTTGAATTGGAGTTGGCAACTGAGGTTGTCAAATTTGAAACGAACCCAACCTTATCTATCCTACAGCAAAGCCAACCTAAATGTGACTTGTAGTTAGGTTCGGTTTGTTTTGTGATTCTTTAATAAAATTTAGGTTAGGTTATCTTTTGTTTTTAAAATTAATTATCTTTTTTTTCTTTCTTTCTTTTAAAATTAATAATAATTTAATAAAGTGGATTAGGTTTAATTAATTAATTTGCGTTTGGATTTGGGTTGGTGTGGTTCAGATTAAAATTGGAAAGTTGAGGTTAGAGATTTAGCATAATTTCGAAAAACTCCAGAAAACCCACCAAGAATAGCATTTGTTGGCAAAATTAGTCGTCGAAATGAAATTAACATTTTTCATACTAGTGCCAGTTTCGAGATTTAACTTTCTTCAGTATGGTTTTTGTTAATGGAAAATGGGGAGATCAATACCATCAGCCGATTTAGTCGAAGATAGATGCGTGTAACCGCTTACAGGCGACTAAATTGAAATTAGCTTCAATCCCCACGTTGGGCGCTAAAATATATTCAAGACATTTTATGTTTGTTTCATGTAAATAAGGTTTAATTTTCTTCAGAATGGTTTTTGCGAAAGTCAATGCTATCAGCCGGTTGAGATTGAGTTAGATCAGTGTAACCGCTAAGCTATAGGCGACTGGCTTTTGCTTCGATACCCACGTTGGGCGCCAAATTATGTCTAAGACATTTTATGTTTTTTCATGTAAACAAATTAGAAGAACGTTTTACAATTGAAAGATTTAAAAAACTTGATAACTAAATAATGTCGCAACGTCCAGGTAGACGATGTAGAAAACCGTCAGGTAGATAAGTAGCTATTTACTATGGAAATTTGATTTGTTCGCGTGCTGTTTTGATTGCGTGTCTCGCTGTTTGTTTTTTAGGCATGTCTGTGTATCTGTTTGTCTGTCTACTTGATTTCTCGTTGGTTTTTAATCGCCCAAATAACAAAATAAAACATATAAATCAGATTAATCGAGAATGTGAACATTTTTGTTTGCATCGCATGCATTTTACTGCGCTTTTCAAGTCGAAAACATCTTAAATTTTCCGTTCCGTTATAGCCCAAGTAATTACACATTCCACGTCTTTTGCATTCCGAACTTTCCGAATATATTTCATACAGGTGGCAGCTTGCTTAATGTGTAAGTTGGGCGGGATCTCGAACCGTATCTCGTCCTTATCACTTCGTCGAGTACTCCCACCTGAGAGGTATATATATATATTGGGATCTCGCGTGCACGTCTGCCAACTGCGCCGAACGTATAATTTCGCAATAACGACGACGTTAAATTATTTTTCAATTAACGTTTCGATTTGCGGTTAACGTCGTCGTAGGGCGACCTTTTCGATTAATTTCGTGTGTCGCCGCTATCTGCGGAAACAATATGGCTTTTAAGAGAGCGTACTTTTCGAAAGTAATAAAACTCCTTTCGGTTCGTCCATCTGTGATATCGCATCAATTAGTGTAGCGGCCGTTCGTCCTGACCTCCAGTGATAAGTCATTATGTTTTAATTGAGCTTCCGCTCGCCTAGATGAGAAATATAAAGATCTCTTTCATTGGCACTATATAACGGCCAATCAATTACAGGGCCAATAAACTCCGACACTGGCAAACTGCCAACTGCAGAAAACTGGGTTGGTCGAGCTGCAAACGAAGCCATTCAACATCGACTATAATATTGTTTATTTTTAGTTATTGTTATTTTTTCATTCACGGAAAATCTATATCATTCGTCAAGTTATTGTTAAATAAGTTTGTGAATAAATCTGTTCTATAAGATTTTTTCAAATTGCGCACAATGCAACATACTGTGCGCAAACTAGTAGAAAAAATTTTTACATTTTTTTGCATGAGATCTAATTTATACAATTGGATAATATGGGATGAAAAACGAACAGACTAATGCCAAAAAACCAAGAGTGGGGGAGGATTTGGAAGATGGGAGGGATTAGAAGAAAGAGGAACAAGTTACATGAAAAACGAGAAGAAACGTAAAGGGTAGAAAGCTGGGGAAGTGGAAAAGGAATTGAAAGGGTGCTTCTGGAACATAAAAATTAAATCTAAAGGAAAGAGGAAAAGGAGAGAAAGGAGTTATGGAGATACCTGGAAAGTTTCGATATGGTGGGTGTAATGGAAATATGGATAGAGACATGCAGGGAACTTATTATTAGTAAAAGGGAGGATTCAACTGGTGCTGTCAAGGGGCTTAGCAAGGAGAAAAGGGAGACATAACGGGGAATTATTACGGGATTAAAAAAGAAATGGCAGTGAAGGAGGATAAAAAACGGGCAAGAGAAAGGGTGGTGGAAGGGTGGATATAAATGGAAGATGCTGGAGGTTGTATACGGTATACAGCAATCAGAAAATAGAAGAGGCAATAGAAGGGGTAGAGATTGAGAGAAGGGAAAGTATGGAGGAATTGACATTAATTGGCGAGAACAGGAATAACGCTAAACGGATGGAGAGGATAGGAAAGCAGAGAGGGAATGGAAAGCAAGGGCGAAGTGATAAATGGAGAGGGCAAAAGGTTACTTGGATAATTAATCTCGCTTATAGTCCGTCTCTGAATCTACGTTGAAAAATATCCAACTTCCTAGACTCTATAGAAATCAACGACTTCAAAGTAAACTTTTCTTTAAACCTTTTTAATATTTCGTCATGTCTAGCAGATCTCTTACTTTTAAATCATCAGTTTTCTGTAAATTTAGTTGAGGGTTAAATTTTTAAATCCGATTTTTCAAATTGAAAGAAAGTTGATTATTACAAATTTTTTTAACACAACCATTAGCAACGATAATTTCCAAATCATCAGTTTTCTGCTAATAAAATTGGTTTTCCAACCTGGTTGTGTGGACGTCAGATTTAAAAAAAAAATCATTTTTTTACATTTTCTCAATGTTTTGGAAAGTCTGTTCAATTTTTTTCATTCATTTTTTAAGTTTTTAAGTTTAATTTTCAAACTTGAACTGATGACAACGTCGAATTTGGAAAACTTTTTTAAACGTTTTCCATTTCAACTTTCCATAAAAACTTCAATTTCTTGTCGTCAGTTTTTTTGAAAACTTTAAAATTGAATTGAAATTTAGATAAGATCAACAACTTTCATTCAGTTTTAAACATCAGCTATTAAAAGTGATGTTACGGTGTTAGCCGATAGATGGCACCGTTCGTTCGTCATCAGAACACAATTTAATTAGATGATTTTGGATACGTTGACGCACAAATAATACGTGAAAAAAATGACAAAATAAATGAAATTTATTGGGAAATTAAAAAAAAATTTTTTTACATTTTCTCAATGTTTTTTCTATTCATTTTTTAAGTTTTTAAGTTTAATTTTCAAACCTGAACTGATGTCAACGTCGAATTTGGAAAACTTTGTTAAACGTTTTCCATTTCAACTTTCCATAAAAATTTCAATTTCTTGTCGTCAGTTTTTTGAAAACTCTTCCGAAAACTCTTTCAAAATATCGATGGACATTTTTATCAATTTAGCGCGAACGATTTAAAAAAATATCATTGGAAAATTGGAAAATTTATAAAATGCGATTTCCAATCCATTTATTTTCGATTTTTTTTTAACAATATTCCACGACAAATTTAGATAAGATCAACAATTTTTATTCAGTTTTAAACATCAGCTATTAAAAGTGATGTTAGCCGATAGATGGCACCGTTTGTTCGTCATTCGAACACAATTTCATTAGATGATTTTGGATACGTTGACGCACAAAGAATACGTGAAAAAAATGACAAATAAATGAAATTTATTGGGAAATTAACGTACTTTTTATTTTTTTCTGTGAAGAGTTAAGCTCCGTATGAAACACACCCGGCAGTATATTTCCAATCGGCAATATGATGAAACTTTCGTGTGTGTTTGTTTGGCCAATTTCTTCTTTGAGGTCTCGCGAGGGCAATTTGTCAAAAGAAAGTTACTGATTACCGGATCCGGCGGCGGTGCATTAGTTGAATTACATCAATACACATGATTAATAGGTCGATAAGTGCGGAACGGTACGCAATTTTTCACGGTGAAAGGAATCTCACAAGAGGACGGACGATGCGACGCGACGGATCGATGCGGTTTAAATTTGAATGAATAAATATTTCAAAAATTATTTTATTGGTAAGATTTTGTTGGTTGGTTGTTGAGTATCAAATTTTTTTTTTTTCAATAATTACACATAAGAAACGACGCAGGCTTGAAATACTGATAGTAATGAAAGGTAAACGTGGAGCACAGATAATTCTAATGGACGATTATTTCTTAAAATGCGAACAAGAAAAAAAATTATTTGAAAACTTGAACTAATAAAGTACAATAAATTTTGTATCTTCTAATTATGTTATAGATAAGAACATAATTTCCCTTAGAAACAACTTGATCAATAATATCAACAAGCGTCATTACAATCTTCGGACATATTTGAATTTAAACTCGTGGTTTATATAAACAATAATCTTTATTGTTTATTTATTAAAATGTAGATACGTAGATAAGATGTCGGTGCAGGGTCTGGGTATCGTTTTATTTGCGTTTATTGATTTATTAAGATTTACAACGTTTCGATTAGATTGTTTGTTCGCGACATTCGTTTATAATACTTGTAATCCCTCGTTAGTACTGTTTAGTGTAAACAGAATGTCCATATAATTTTTAAATCAAATCCTTTATTACACATAACATGGTAGCGAAGCAGTCTTTCGTTATTTTTGAAAAATATCAAAGTGACAGATGTCAAATATTCCGAGCTGTCAAAGTAATTTGACGTTTTTATAAAATCGTAGGAATAAAATCCACATGGTGACCAAATATTTTCAAGGGAAACACAATAAATTTTAATATTTAATATTTAATATTTAAGTGATATGTTTTAAATTAAGTAAGATGGCGGACTAAAATGACGTTCATCCCTTGGCTTTATTGTGGGTTGTGGCCAGTCGTGATCAATTCCTTAAATACATACATTTTCTTCTATTTTATTATCTATTGTAATAGAAGATTTAGAGGACGTTTACCAAGACGTTAGTTTTACAAGAACTTTATGTTAGATTTGGACAGACAATTACTTGTGTAGAGGATGTTGAGCCACAATTTTCTGAAAACGATCCCATTTCCTTTTTTTCCATTTTGAAATTTTATCGACGACTCAAATCTTCAAATTATCTGCTTATCTGTTGAGTGAATGTAAAAGTCTTGGGAGATATTTGCGTAGGTGAATTTTTTTTTTATTGCTTGTTATAGGGTTAAGAAAAAGTTTTATTCAACCCTGTTGGTTAGACGAGGACGAAATTCTGATAAACGCCTCGTCACTTGTTTCCTGTTTTTAATTTTACGTTTCCAATAAAAAGTTGCCAGCAAGAGGTTCTGGACACTTTAATGTACTTAGAAAAAATTCTGAAAAATTTCAGACATTTATTTCAATAATATCAAAATTGAATGCAATAATTTTTCTCTTCATGAAAATTTCGAAAATTTCAGGTCAATAATTACGAAATTCAGTGTAATAATTTAATATCGTGAAAAAAAAATTACAAAATTTTCCGATCCATTATAAAATTTCCATTTAATAATTTTGAAATTCAATGTGATAATTTAAAAGAAAAATAAAATAATACGTGCAACTTGCAACAGAGGCAGGAAAAAAGAGTTATCAGCTACGAAATAAATATAAAAACGACTAGGAGAGAAGATTTAGTAGACCATCCCTACTAAATACTAAAGGAGTTCTAGAAGAGGGAGAGAAAAGGGGTACTATAAAACTTGGAAAAAAAAAGAAAGGAACCATACTGCAAGGCGGGAATATAATGGACGGAAGCAACTAGGGTGGCAGATGTTGGAGGAATGTAGAATGAGAGGCGGTGATGAGATGAAAATAAGGCTCAAGGGAAGTTTAAAAGGTCTAAATATAATAAAATGAAGACAGGAAGGTGGGTTATCTAGAGGGAGGATATAAGGGTGAAAAGGAAGGAATTAAAGCAGTTCAGGTGTGGCTGCAATGAGAAGGGGAACAAATATTGGATGGGGGAGAATTATAGGATAACTACGAACACTGGCTCGAAGAGTGCTAAATGGAAACACTGGCTGGATGAGAGCTAAATGGGAACACTGGCTGGGAGAGTGCAACGTATTAGGCTGGGAGGAAGAAAGGCATTAGGGCAAGATGGAACACGAGGGGGTGAAAGAATAAACGTGCTATAGAAAGAGACGTTGAGGAGAAGAGAATTTTTGAAAATTCAAAGCCAAAATTTCAGAAGAAATTTTTTGAAGTCGACAGTCGTTTAAGAAATAGCTTGGACTGATGAGAAAGGATGTTTTGTAAAGCATTTATTCTCTTTCTTTTTTTTTTAATTTACACGAAAACTTTTTAAGAATTTACCCAATTATTGGTCCAAAGATCTTAATAGTTAATAATATCACAACATAAATTTGTTGTTGGTTTGTTTTAAAGTGATCTTGATCAATTGGTTCGATGAGACAGAAAAAAAATGTTTGAGCGAAACATTTCGAAACAAAATCTCAAACATTTTGAAAATTTCAGTAGGCTGATTTTATAGCCATTAGATGGGATTTTAATACATAAGTTTTTGATTTTTTCTCTGACACCATATTTTTTTTATCAGTATGAAAATTGAAGATTACAGTAACATTTTCCTTTCAACTTCGACAAAGTTTCACGTTGAAAGAATCAAAATTCATGAAGGCTTTTCCTTGTCGGAATTCTAAACATATAAGTAAATTGGTCACGTGACCATTTTACAAAATATCACGTGACCATTTTACAAAAGATCACGTGACCAATGGAATTTGAAGACGAATTTCACAAGATTGTGAGAATATGGCTGAAGATCGATTATTAACTTCTTTTTTCGTTTCGTCTTTCATCTTTTTTCTTTCTTCTTTCGTTAGGGATGTAAATGGTGTTTTGAGTTTACAAAAATTAAAAACATATTAAATGTTTGAATTATCTTTTTTCAGAGAGTTTGCCTATAAATTATTTTTTTTACAAAGATCGTTTTCAGAAAAACAAACGTGTACCCATATTTTTTTTAAGAATTGGGAATTCTTTAAAAAAATTTATGGTTTTTGATCAAAAAGTTGACTAATATTTTTTATTGAAATTTGTATTTTCTATTATCTGTCCACAAATCGATTTTATGAAGTCATCATCAAAATTATTACACCCAATTAAGATACGAAAAACAATAATCATTTACAACAATTGTATCTTTTTGTGAGTATATTTTTGTAACTTCTAATCTAAAAGCAATAATAAGTAATAAGAGGCTTAACTAGTGGATTATTTTAATTTTTATACTTTTTCATTTGTCGACTATTTATCTATTTTTCACGCAAGATAACAGATTCGTATAAAAGAACGTGTTTTAACATCAGTTAAATCATTCGAAGTAACAGAAATCAATCAAGATGTACAAAATCGTCTTACTCATCGGCTTGTTCTGCGTGACTGGTAACAAGCTAAAATGTTAAAAATACAAATTAATTTTTTTCTTAAGGTTTGAACGCGTACGTGACTAAGGACATCCAGAAGGACTATCCAGCAATTTCCATCTTGCCAATCCAACCCGACGAAGACGCAGTCCCTTGCGATGGTGAAATTGAATATCTTCCGGAACCCGAACCGGAAGAAATAGAAATTGAATACTTGCCCGGAGTGGAAGAAGATACCGCTCCTTGTGATGAGAACGTCGCGGTTTGGATACCCGAAGCTGTTCCAGAACCACATGAAGAGGCCGTCTTCATTCCTCAAATAGAAGAAGTACCACCCAAACCCATGATTGAGATTGAAGAAGGTTTAATCTTTTAAGCGAAAACTGTATATTTGATATGTTGATTGTTATTAATAAATAAGCAAATTTATATTTGTTTTTTTCTTGCGACGATGTAAGGGGGGCGGGTACCGGGAGCAGAAATAAAAAAAATATAAAATATGTAATATAAATACATATATAAATAAATATGTAAATATGTAAATAAATATGTATAAAATTTAATAATACAAAAATAAATAAATACACAAAACACAAAAAATACAAAAACAATAAATTTGAATTCGTTTCCGTTTGAACCGGAAATATACGATTTTGAAGTAATTAATTAGCCGTATTTGAGTTTATCTTGTAGAATATTTTTTTTGTAAAAAACATTATTATATAATCCATAAAGAATAAATATTTAAAAAAATATTTGGATAGGTAATTATTTAATTTTAAGAAAGTCGAAGAATTGAAAAATATTTTTATTTTCTTTGTTTTGAATGAAAAAATTAGAGTTCGTTTAATTTTTGAAAACTTTTAAAACTAAAAACAAGAAAAAAATTATAAAATATAGAATACATTAAATATTCCCTTCAAAGCGAAACTGAATAAATAACTCCGAGAAAATTTTTAAAAAATATATACAGTAATACCAACTGGAAATAATAATTTAGCTACACATAGCAATCTTAAAAAAATAACCAACCCAAATTGTCAAAAGTGCGATCTGTTATAAACAAAAACAAAAATTTGGGTTTGGGTTTGTTTTTAGGTTCTTTCTTATTTACTTCGATAGATGGATTGGGTATCTGTTTTGTTTGAATGGCTTAAAAGTTGGTTGGATTAGATTAAGATGGATTGAGATGGTTTTAATTCTTATTTCAAATGTTAGAATATTGGGTTCGATTGGGTATGTCCGATATAAAAACTTCGTGTTCTATAAAACAATTTTTTGTCTTGTTTTAATGGGTTTGGCCTGGCTTTGTTAGGTTGCTATTTGTTTAGGTTGCTGTATGTTTAGGTTTCAATGAAATGTGCCCAAATCCTACTTGAAAATATGGTGAAAAAATAAACAAAAAGGGGCGAGGGAAGAGTCAATTTATAAAGAAAACCAATTTTCCAAATTGTATTTGAAAATAAAACTTAAAATTTGAACGATATTTGCAATTGAAAAACTCAAGATCAAACCAAAAATATGTACGATATTCGCTAATTATTTTAAGTTTATTATTTATACACAAAACCCAACATTAAAAAAATATAATGTCGAAACATTTTAAAAATTCAAAATTTCATCGAGGGTTAAATTCCTTCATCGAAATATGAAAAAATCATTTTTTTGTTTTTTGTTCCCCTATCCAGTCAAAATATTGAAAAAATCCATATAAAGCCAACCCATAAAAATGACTTGGGTAGTATTTCAGTATTTTGGGTTTATCTTGGGTAGTATTTCAGTATTTTGAGTTTAACTTTCCTTTCTTAATGAATTTATTAGATTGTGTTGGATTGAGTTTCACTCATTTATTTGGAATTTGAGGAGCTCAGAGTTATATTTAATTGAATCGGGATGGGCTTCATTCTTTCACTGTTTAAAATATCCAATTTTTGTATAAAGTAAAAAAAATTTTTTCCAAAAATTCAAAAACAATTTTAAACATGCAATTTTCATAAATCTTTCCGTTATTTGAAAGAATTATTTTACCTTGTTTGTTCCCTTTCCATTCATTATTTTGAAAAAAACATCAAACCCAAATAAAACTTAACCAAACAAAACCAACACATAAAAATTACTAGGTAGTATTTTGGGTTTGGCCGTTCTTTCTTAATGAATCTATTAGATTGGGTTGGATTAAGTTTCAGTCTGTTGTTTCGGGTTTGAGGGGCACGTAGTTAAATTCAATTGGGTTGGGATGGGTTTTATAAAAGAATATCAAAACTCTTTTCAAAAATTAAAAACAAAAACAACCGAACGTCGTCTCATAAGATAGATCCAAAAATTACCTTTAATATGACACCAAACTCGACCGCAAAAAAATAAAACGCAATCACGGCACGCGCGTTTGAAAAATAAACAAAAGAAGAACGAAACTTCGTTATTTGTTTAAATTTTGGAAAAATTTCGCCGTTCGCCGACTCCCAAAGCACGAATATAATTTTTAGGCGAAATGAAAAATCGTAAAAAAGTGCAAATAGCATTTTTGAAAACAATCAATTTGTTGAAGTTTTTTTTTTAAATTGTGATTTTATTCTAAATACACGTTCATGCATATTGCTTAAAAAAGTCGCGTATTGTATTTTGCATACACAATGGGGGAGGGGGGGGGGCAAAAACAAAAGACCACCAAACTCGACCACAAAAAATTAAACGTAAACATGGCACGCGCGTTTGAAAAATAAACAAAAGTCGAACGAAACTGTGTTAATTTATGGAATTTTTGAAAAATTTCAATGCTAATCAGTTCGAACTAGACGGTACGTTTAAATTGTACAGGCATTTAAAAAATGTTGTATCTCTTTCCAATCATTAAAAAAATGATCAATTCAAATAAATTAAAACAAAATCTACAAAAATGAACGAACAAAAATACAAAAAAATGTGCAAAGATCAAAATAAAAAAATGCAATTCTGAGAGCATAAATCATCAACAGATTAAAAAATTTTGCGCAGTATCTGTTAAAATTTATTTATTGTTCATGGCAACAACAATCATATAGATTGCAAAATTAACATGTTTTATTAAAAGTTCACAAAATTTAATCATTTTTTGTTTTATTTATTTATGACTTGTTATTTAAGATAAACGATATTATTTCTGTATATAAAGGGTGCAAAAATCGAAAATTGTTATTCTGCTAAACATGTTTAAAGCAACTATACTGTTAATAGCCTTAATTGGCATATCTGGTGAGTATTTTTTTTTATGCGAGTACCTTAACAACCAAATTGTTGAAGGTTTCAACACCTACGTGCTGAACACCAGAGATCTCCCGAAAGAATTCGTGCCGTTAGATTTAACTAGACCGCTTCCGGCTGATGTCGAAGGGGAACATGTCGCTGGAGATTTGATCAAACCATTGCCAATTGTACCCGAAACGGGAAAAGTTCCTTGCGGCGTTCCAGACGATTTTCTTCGCCCATTACCAATTGTGCCAGAAATCATACCAATGCCCGTTGATCCAGAAGAAACGCCAGAAATTTCTATCTTACCGAGTCCAATTGAAATACCGGAAGTAAACGAAATCCTCCCAGAAATTTTACCTTTACCAATTGAACCAGAAGTAGTCAAACCTGAAATCATACCAATGCCCGTTGATCCAGAAGAAACGCCAGAAGTTTCCATTTTACCAAGTCCAATTGAAATACCTGAAGTAAACGAAATCATCCCAGAAATTTTACCCTTGCCAGTTGAACCAGAAGTAGTCAAACCTGAAATCATACCAATGCCCGTTGATCCAGAAGAAACGCCAGAAGTTTCCATTTTACCAAGTCCAATTGAAATACCCGAAGTAAACGAAATCATCCCAGAAATTTTACCCTTACCAGTTGAACCAGAAGTAG
>JAFFZR010024244.1:0-16489 GCA_018397195.1 Lethrus apterus | reverse complement strand
TTTCATGATCTTGCTATATTTCGTTATTGAACTATAGGCGTTTTGCCGAAGACCGTCAGCTGTCAAAATTTCTGAATAAATGCACATATCTTAAAAACGAATAGACATAGACAAATATTATCTTATACAAACTTATATTAGAATTACCCAGGGAATTCAAAAATGTAATAATATATAGGGTGTTCCATTTAACATTTTAAAGTTGTTCGTGGTTGCGCACAAACGAAACACTCCGTATAACTAAAAATAATTGTATATGGTGGAGACCATAAATTCAAAAAACTTTTGTCTTAAAATATTTTTTGTATTTTGCATTACAATGGAGGTATCGAAGAATATCGCACTAATGTTACACCCTGTATATAAGGATCAGGATGTAATCAGATGAAAGAACCTGTATGGAACCTCTACATAGATTTAATTTTATATTATTGCAATGAATCCCAATGCAAATCTAATATAGTATAAGCAGATCTGGATTTTCCTAAGGTAAATGATATAAAGAATATTTGTATTTAATGGACCAAATAAATATTATTATTATTATTATTATTAATATATTTGAAATCAATGAAACAATTATGAAACAGAATAGGCAAGTTTGATTCCTTATAAGAAACAACTGATGACCAAGTCGTAGTTGAGGACGATGTATTTATTCTTTAAATGAAGAAGCTTTCTACTACTATGATCCTGATTCTCATGATAAATCAGGTTGGACTCTGATAAGAATGTAACCTTAAAACTTCAAAACCTTACAGCACATGCTGGAATAGATTTTTAACAACTTAAGTCGGTCGTGGCCGCATCCCAAAGACCAAAAAAAAATGTAAAGCTTGGTGTACAGCATATTCTATTTATTAGTTCGTTTTCAGCTTTATTTAAAAAAAAATATTCATTTAAAAATTACTTTTATGGTTCTTATGACGGATGACAATGTACGAAAATTAAAAAATACATCAATATCTCGAAAATTATTAATTTTAACTACATATGTTGCTTATTCAAATTAATAAACAATTAAATTTTGCTTTCGACTAATGCATAAAAATATAGCGCTTCCATTTAAAAAAATTAAGTTTTCCGCATTTCAATTGTTTCAAAAAGAAGAAGATTTATTAAGTACATAACACGGCATTTTTATAACACGGTTTCGCTCTAACACGGTTCGAGAATTGGGGAAAACCTTCATACAACACGGCATCCTGGAACACGGTTTCACTCTAACACTGTTTGAGAATTAGGTAAATCCCCGTACAACGCTTAAAGTTTTAAAGAGCTGGGGAACCCCACTAAAATAAGGAACGAAATAAGGGCACAAGATACATATCTCATTAGAAATTTGTCATTTGAACGTGTATGTCGTATTAGATTTGCATGCAGAATTTTGAAATTTATTAGAATTTTAAATCCATTTTGCTCGTGGAGCATTAAGTACATTTTAAAACTCTGTGTTTTTCTTTTTACTACATTTTACATAGATTAAAATTTTATTTTATTATTTAACTTTTTTTTAGAAATGGTAATTATGTTTTTCATTTTTGTGAATTAATTTGTAGCCCTGAATATGACTTGTGGACAAAAAAATACCTTTTAAAACACATTTCATCTCGTTAGAATCAAAATTACGAATTTTTGATCTGCTCGAAGAGAGCGAAAAAATATTATATGTCGCAAAAACCTTAGCTTTAAATGAAACAACAATCCGGACAATTCGGAGGATGAGAATATCTTGTCAAAAAGAAAACGTCCTCCTTTAATGATGACGAAAAAAATATTATTTAATACAAATTAATATGTAATACTTTTGATGAAAATTGCTTTAATAAATATATTTCTCCTTTAAAAATATGTATACGTATGTAATTATGTTTCTCTAATTTTTGGAACCTAACCCCCTTTTTTGCACTAGTTCTTTGTTTCGTATAACACGGATTCGCATAAAACGGCATTTTTTAGGAAACTACAACCGTGTTATACGAGGGTTACCTGTATAAGATTTTGGTAAGTTTTATAGTTTGTAGTTTATATTTAGATAGTAATTAGTTTCTTATACACATTGACTTTTATAAAGCTACTATTTAGTAAATAATTTGTTGTTGTTGTTGAAAATAAGAGATAATCTTAATAGAAATTAACTTTAATAAGAATGTTTTGATTATAGATTTTAATATGATCATATTATATTCATTTAACAAAAAAGTAATGTTTCGATTTATTATAGCATTTCAACATTCAAATTATAAAAAAAAAAAAGATGCCAAAGGGAGGAGCACAAGGCAAAGTTATTTACAACCAGAGTCGAGAACTGATTGCAAATGTAATCACTTTCATGAAACAGGAAGCTCTTCATTTTAAAGACAATGGAACACCCAATCGGAATATCAGACTATACATATCGGAAGATATGCAAGGAAGTAACAGATGTTGAAATTGGCGTTTTTATATCATTCGGCACACCTTTTACAAACACGTCTCAATCACCTCAAAAGAGGAGCATTCCTTCTGTGGAATATACATTAAGAGATTAATGAATTTTATATAACGGAGAACTTTAATATATTTGTTTGTTGTAATAAATATATTTTTGATCACATTTAAATTCTTTTATTGGTTGAAAGCTCAATAAAACGGCATCTTTCCAAGCCCATACTGCTAAGAATTTGGCAATAAATAAATTAAAATTATAAGACAATAAATACAATTTCATATTGTGATAATTTATTGTTAAATCAGATAAAATAGAACTAAGAACTATTTTTAAAATAAACGGAATCCTGTATAAAAATATATACACGTTCACGTTTACTTTCTTTAAGTTTCTAAAATTGTGACCTTATTTTCTAAATATAGATAATATGAATTAAGATACAATATAATTGATACTATTATACATTGTTGGAATTACTTTTCTTGACAGCATAAATTTGATTATCCTCAAACATGTAGATTTTATCGTAGAAATGTTTTAATTCTGTTCCACATGACTTCAATGCAAATAGACTATCCTTAACGTCAAATATTTGCTGAGGCGTCACGTTATACGTACTTTCCTTTTTAATCTTGTACTGCATCAACAGCTCTTCTAAATTGTTTATAATGTTACCGTCACCGGCAATTCCTTTATCTTGCTCTCTACGACACAAACCATTTAATAATTTAAGTTTAACAAATAAAAATATGCCAACCTTTTTAAAAGATACTGAAAGTAATCTTCGAATACGTCCGTATACGCAACGATGGCGTTTTCTTTTAAAAAAACCGTGAACTTAACGGCAGCGTTGACGACGATGTTCATATCAATCTCGTATTCCTTTAAGATATCTTTGAGCTCTTTTATTTTTTGAACAGCTACTTCTTCGGCATTTTGTTTGGTAATCATGTGCAATTTTACATTTGGATCTTCTACATACGACTGGAACTCGACCAGGGTTTCACCAGTTTCAACTCTTTGTGTTTTTTCTATATGAGGACCGACATTGAAATGTACGAAAGGAGGTATCCAACTTAAGCTAATTTGAGCACCAAAACTACTAAAAGTGCTATTTATAGAAACAAATTTCTAAAAAAAAAAAAAGAAAATACAAATCCATGGAATGCTTCAGGTATACCTGTGCAACTTTGTATTGTGTTACTGGAATAAACAATTTTTTCTTCAGTTCCGTTACAGAATTTTTGTTTTGTTGTAAATCATCTTCGTGCTGCTGTATACGAGAAATTGCTCTCTGAAAATGCACTATCATATCTCCCACAGGTTTGGCAAGTTTTGTTATGATACGACGGCACTCATTGATCGTTACAGTTCCTTTTAAAGGCAGCGGTTGTAAATTTGAAATGTATTCGATCATCCTGAAATGAATCGTAGATAATTATTTCAAAAGAAAAACGTTTAAACATTCTTTCCAATTTATCTCACAAAATATTTTACAAGTCAATCAGTGAAAGTGCATCTTTGTTGTTTTAAATTAACACTAGTTAATTATATGAACAGATTATATGAAATCCCTTTATCCCTTATATTTTTCTGTTTAATTTGATTTGATCAATGATCTCTCTTTGAAAACTATTCGTAAATACAACCATTTACCTTTTACAAATTGCTGATGATTTATTCCAACTTTCTTCATATATACGTTTTTCATCTTGACTAAACCGGACACCTCGAGTACTAGCAGCAAGATACCTAAAAGCTTCATTATCAGTACAAAAAGTGTTCTCTGCCGAATACGTTATCGTATCTTGTGGCCCATTTCCAATTTTACTTAATGTTTTCTTCAAAAGACCGTGCGTTTCGCCGGGGGCATAAGATGTAGATCTTGAATTGGTGTATAAAAATAATATGTTACCCTTGACGTTTTTATCAAGGCGAGCCAAAATATTCCGAATGGAATATTCAAATAATACATGTAATCGTGCGTTGTTCGGATTTAGCATAATACAAACTGCGTTTAGATAATCCAGTTGAGATATATAGTTGAGTATCTTGTCGGCATTTATTTCATCGTGTTTAATCCCTCTTTCATCGCCTATGCCCGGCGTATCTATTATCCTTAATTTAGTATCCTTCATATCCAACATGTAGCTGATGGGATTTTGTGTGCCCGAGACTCCTTGAGATTGCATTTCGTCGTCATCGTCTCCGATTTGGATGACTTTGCTTTGCAGTTCATCGTCGATAAGAGTAAATTTCGTTGGTTCGAAATACAACAGATCGTGACTTTGTGCGGATTCTAAACTGTCATATTTCAAATAATTCGCAAGTGCGTTGATAAACGTTGATTTTCCGACACCAGTCTCGCCCAAAAGTAATATGTTGATAACCATTGTGTATATCTGAAAAATAAACAAAATATTTACTTATCGTCTAAATTTGATTTCCTCTGATTCCAAATCATGTCTCTCAATAAAGAACAAAAAAACATCAATCAGTTAATTTCTTTTCGCAAGCTAGCAGCCAAATAAAAGTTAAAAATAAGACCAACATTTAAAAAACCATCAAGGAAATCAAAGCATTACTCACTAAAGAAGATGCCTTTAAAAATTATCTAAGGAATCTAAGTACCTCTGGTGTTATAGATTACTCACTGAGGAAAGCCATCAAAAGGTTGAAGTAATTACAGGCCTGCCTGTTCAAAGCCTGTTCAAAGGGACATAGAAGTGGAAGAAGGTGATATACAGGATGCGTCACCACCGACGGGACGCAGTTTCAAGGCGAAACGGCATATATTCTCCAACTTCTGTTGCAGGTGGATTATGTAAGTCAATAAGGGCTACGTTTTAAAAATATTTTCAAATATACATGGCGCTCCAAAAAAGAGTGACATATCAAAGTTATACTTTTTCTTATGGAACACCCTGTATTTCAACACATTTTTGAATTGTACGTAAAAAATAAGCCATACTTTCATAAGGGTACCCTATACCTAAATACTAAGTGTTCTGATTTATTTCGATTTTTCTTAAAATGTAAGGTTTTTGAAAAAAAAAATATTACCCCCAAACGAAAATAATTATGACAAATTTGCTTTTAGATCTAGATAATAGACCAGTCCCTTAATTTATTTAGCAATTTACTACTACAACTTCTTCTACGGGATGTTCAGAATTTTCATTGCCATTATTAGCAAATTCAAAGTGTAATATCGAGCTTATTTTAAACGGAACACCCTGTATTTTATAAGTTTATCGTGTAGCAAATTTAATTGTCTTTCAAACTGTATGATGTTTCCCTATACCTAAATCTAACTGCAACCACATTTTTCGTCTATTATTTAAAGGAATATTTCCTAAAAGTGACCAAAACTATACCTACCTATCGAATTAAAAATTATGGTGGTAATTTATTACTACATAATCATCATTTACTACATAAATGGTAAATTAGTCATTATGTTAGATTAGATTTCAGTGGTCACTAGAAATATTTTTATAAATGTTTCAAAAGTTACTACGGTCTCGATCAGAAATGTTTTCTGTGTATTTTAGTCATCGCGCCATAATCGTTGATTACATTAATTATAATGCAGCATACTGCATAAAACTCAATATTTTGGGCACTTTTAGGATATATTCCTTTAAATATTAGACGAAAAATGTGGTTGCAGTTAGTTGGTGCTCCCAAAATACCTAAATAACTTCAAAACTTAAAGATTTCGGTATAGGGAAACCTCATACAGTTTGAAAGACAATTAAATTTGCTGCAAGAAAAACTTATAAAATACAGGTTGTTCCATTTAAAATAAACCCGATATTACAGTTTGAATTTGCTAATAATGGTACTGAAAATTGTGAACACCCCGTAGAAAAAGTTGTAGTAGTAAATTGCTCAATAAATTAAGGGACTGGTCTATTATCTAGACCTAAAAGCAAATTTGTCATAATTAATTTAGTTTGGGCATAACATTCCTTTTTCTAAAACCTTACATTTTAAGAAAATTAGAAATAAGTCAGAACTCTTAGTATTTAGGTATAGGGAACCCTTATAAAAGTCAGGCTTATTTTTTACGTACAATTCAAAAATGTGTTGAAATATAGGGTGTTCCATAAGAAAAAGTATAACTTTGATATGCCACTCTTTTTTGGAGCGCCCTGTATATTTGAAAATATTTTTAAAATGTAGCCCTTATTGACTTACATAATCCACCTTCAACAGAAGTTGGAGAATATATGTCGTTTTGCCGTAAAACTCCGTGGCGTCGGTGGTGACTCACCCTGTATATGAATATGAAAGATACATTTTTATTGAAATTCTTTTTACATCAAATAATGATGTCGTCGCCGCCGCAGATAATAAATATACACCGATCTTTATCGTTACTTATTAAAGACAATTTCTTTAAATGTTCAACGTGGCGCACTGGGTGTATTATAAGCAAACGATTTTCTGCAACATTAGATTTTGCTCAAATGCATGTAAAAATATTTTTCCTCAATCGAGTAAAAACAACTAGGTATAAAAGAAAATAAGAATCATAAATGCAAGTATTATTTTATTAATGCTGCGCTTGCCAAGCGCCTTCCTTAATGACTATATTTAGTGAAAAATGTAGTACCAGCCGAGATTCGAACTCGGGACCTCTGCATTCCGTGCATAATACATTTTTCACTAAATGTAGTCATTAAGGAAGGCGCTTCAAACGCAGCATTAATAAAATAATGCTTGCATTTATGATTTAAATTTACTTCCTTCAAGAAAAAATTATTATATTTCAATGAAAATAAGATTGTTTATTACAGCAGACAAACACATATTAAAATATATACTTATCATTTTATTCTTGAGCGTCCACTCAATAAGACTTCAAATGCAATAACAATATATTTATTACATGTGACCAGCGCTCAAGAATAAAAAGATAAGTATCCAAGCATTTGCAATCAAGAATTTGAAATTAATTCAGATAAATAAATACGTTTTGTAGTAATAAATATTTGAATGATAAATTAAATTACTGTGTACTCTTGTATGTATATAAATCTTAAAAAAAAAAAAAATTAATTCAAATTAGTTAATATTAACAAATATTTGCGAGGATTTGATTGCAGATTGTTTAACCATTAAGGAGGTAATCGACTGGTAGGAAATACCCATACAAATTTATCGACTTTCTGGAGTTTATCAATCAGCTTCAGAAAATAAAAATATTATAGATTTTCTACTACATAGTGACTATTGATTCTGAAGCAGCGTCGTTGATTGCAATCCTTCCTCACTAATTCTTTTGTATCTTCTGTAAAATCATGATTTTTTTCCCGCTAGCCTTTCTCTTTGCATATTTGTGTTTGGGTTATTCTTCATAATCAACAACAATCCAATTAGTGGAATTAATAATGGTATTAGTAAAACAACTTGAAGTGAAACACGGATGCATCCATTGATACAGTGGGAGCCTGGAGCGGGAAGGAGACGTCGAAGACCCAGATTAAAACGGCTGCAAGAAGTACAAGAAGATCTACATAGAACAGGTGTAAATAATTGGCAAGAAAAAGCACAGGATAGGAAGAAATGGGGGAACAGTTTCACTAAGAGATTGGGACTGATCCACCCAAAACACGGATCTAGAAAGCGTCAAGCGGCTTAGCCCCACAGGGGTGTCTGTGCCACTATATACATATTAGTAAAACAACATACAAGAACAGAAACATTTTTCCAATCCATCTCTCTTCTGTTTCCTATACCTTCTCCAATTCCTCCTCTTCCTCTCTTCTTTATTCCAATAAAACTTCCTTTCCTCTTCATCCCCAAACATTTGCACCAATTTATCTTTACTATTATAGCCACTACTATCTACCGTATTGTGCATCACTAGCAATTCAACTTCTTTCATTCAACTAAGCTGCTCTTCTTTGCCCTTATACCACCTCAAATGTCAAAACTTGCATTTTACTTAATTATTACCGAAATGCTACACTAAAGCGATTCTAGTTCCAATAGTCAGTTGGCGAGATGAAACTACCACCGACGGCAGTGATGACTGATAATTCTGATAAATAATAATTAACGGGGCACAAAATAAAGATTTAAATATGACAATATTGAAACGTAGAATTTCCGATTGCCTAAAAATGAGGCAAACTCCACTAAATTCATACTGCCGAGGCAGCAGTATGAACCTTTTTTAGACTAAGAAATATCGAAAAAAAAGTGCTGCTTTTTGACCGAATCTAGTGCTTTAATGGCGAAATAAACAAAAATTACAAGTATCTATATGTTGCGCGTTGATTCAAAGCGTTAAAATCACAGTATTTAAAATGATGTAAATAGGGTAAATGGCGCAAATTTTATCTCAATAATAATCGATAACATACGACCAAAAATTGACAAACACTCAAAATAATTGGGTTATATTATAATTTTTTTATTCACTTTAAAAACGTTACCAGCGTGCTTTCTGGACACGTTATTCAGTTCAATAATTTCAAAATTCAATGCAATAATATGGTTTATACGATTTATTAAAAAAATACATTTTTTTTTTTTTTTAACGTTAGAAGAGTGTCATCCTGGTCCCTTTAGTGTACTCATAACGATTATCCGAACAATTTTTAAAAATCAACAATGTAAACTGTGGCTGTTGCAAGTTCAATATTTGTCTGACGTTTTACAATATAGACAGGCATTAGCACTGTAGCAATTATTTTAGGACGCAATGCAAAACAGTCACTTAGTAATTTTAATAAATATTAATAATAATAATAATAATAATAATATAGTTGCGACCTAAGCGTGCGCTCGGTCTAATGTAAAATTGACTATAAAAGTTCACGAGAGAAACACGAAATCACATAGCAAACCGAAAAATTGTGAACTTCTTACATATTTTCGGTAAACACCGTAAAATTGTATCATACAGCAGCTTCTTCCCTAAAGGAGTTTGGTTTTGAGTTTCTTATAGTGCGATAAAGTGTACGTGGTGGTACTACTTTTAATGTGTTTTCTTCGGATGCACAAGTACCTTTGCTTTGATAAAGCGATATTTGTACTGTGATTTAAATACTCAAAGTTTAAAATCTAAATCAGAAAACGACCCGCATAAATGGTTTATTCGCTACAGCGCGCGTAGCAATAAATAAAACAAACATGTATATTAATAACTTTATTTGCTTGTAGACTTTCCTGACAATATCAGATTCAAGCCTACGAAAGGAAGATGGTGAAGTTCGTTAAATACAAAATATGTAACGATATCACGATCCGCGTTTCAGTGCTTTATTAAATAACTTTTTCAATGTTGCATAAAATATTATTAACAGGAGTTGAAATAACAAATAATCTAATTGTAAAGTGGAAGTGCGAATAACTAAAATGTACTTAAAACATGCTATTAAAATTTGTTGTTATGTACGACAAATACCGCACACAAGGATAGAATTCACCACTGTACATACGTTCAATCAATCACGGATATGCTCATAGCAAGGAAAATAATGACAAGACATTAAATAAATTTTATGCACGGTGTACCACAAAATAATAAACATTAATATTTTTCATATTTTTCTTCTTTCAAATTTTACTCTTTATATCTATTCTCATTTAGTATCAATAAAGACCAACATATTTCCATATCAACGCAACGGTGTAAAACATATTTCGTTTTAATATAAATAAATAACTAATTGCATATTCACAAAACAGATAAATTCAAAAATCTGAGTGTCCTACATCTTACTAGATAGGTTTAATTAAAAAGATTTCTGAAGCGCACACATTTGTACTTTTAATAACAGCTGTTCAATGTGCAATTTAAAAAATACTCCATAAACTGCATCATTTAATAGAGTTAAATAACTATCCCACAAATGTAATTAAGTTTATCCATTAAATCTCGATGGCAAAATAAAAAAACCTATCAATCTTCGAGCCACGAAGCCTGTGTTTATGTTAATCCAACCGGTGTATGACGAAAAATCCAATTACTATATTTTATAAAAATATTTATTATCCACAAGAATATGTTTATAATTTGAATAAGTATAAAAATAAATAAATAATAAAAAAAATAATAAGTTTGATTTTTACGCGTTTTTTCTTTATTATTCTAACTTATAATTGTCAAGTATCTTTATGTTCCTTGTAAAAAATTCCTATATTTGTCTTTACATTAAATGACTTATTACTATTTCTTTTTAAAAATTTACCCAGAACCCAACTAGTTTAAGAAAGTCAAATAAAAATCATTATTTTCTTCTTTAGCTTTTATTATTAATTTTTTAATTGTGTGTATACTATGGAGACATTCCGCAATATGTTAACATAACACTAATTTATATAATAAAATAATTTATATAAATGTAAATCATTTCTAACCTAAACATATTCATAATTATAACGTGTATAAAATCTACTACTATTTACATTTCAAATGTTCATTTAAATTGGTTTAAATGCCGATTTTGTATATTGTAACCTTCAGAAAGTACACCTTTCTAAAGAGAATTTGGCAAAATCTGAAGTGATTCTTCAGTAATGGGTAAAAAATATTCTCTCTTAATAGCTTTATTTAGATCTTTTAAAAAACAAATTTTCAAAGCGCCAGGTGTTTTAACAATTATATACTATCGAACTTACACAGTCAGTAATTTCGTCAATTTTTTATGACATTATTTGTTTCTGTATCTTTAATTTATTATATAATTTTAAAGGTATAAAGATACGAGTCTGTTAAATTGTTTGTTGCAATCGCTGATTCTTTAGCATTTTTTTCATTCATCTAATAGAATTTACAACATTGTCCTCCAGTCCTAATTTTAGTGAGGTGAGCAAAACTAAATTGTGTGTCTACATATGACCAAAAAGTAGAAGGAATAAATAAAACGTAGGACATTACGTGTTCATAAATGTGTACAGTAATTATTATAATAAAAATGCAGTAAAATACCAACCATAATAATCTAGTTAAAATAAGAAAAGTTTGATGTCAAACTTGACATCTTTATAAAACTTAAAATCAAAATTAACACATTTTTATAAATACTACTACGCAAACAAGAAAATTCACTATAAAATTTTCTTTTTCAAAGTAAAAAATCTAAAGAGTTTACCTGTGCTCCGTATTGTTGATGCCATTGTTGATACTGTTGCTGCCATTGTGCCCATTGTTGCCAATTCTGTTGCTGCATTTGTGTCCATTGTTCAGGTGTGTATTGAGCACTAGGTGGAAGTACAGTAGGTGCGGGATTTACAACAGTACTTATTCCTGGCAAACCAGGAACCACCGATGGTGTTGCATTTGGCCACTGCTGCCATGCCATGGTGCACTATAATCCCCGTTTTGATTCTTACATCCATCACAGGTATACAATTGTTTATAACTTACCTCTTAAAAGGTAACACAATAGTTCTTCTTTAGAAGTCCACTTAACATTAAAAATGTCTTTACACACCATAAATGTAACTTACTACATCTAACAATTATGAAATTTATTCTATATGAAATATCTCAATTTTTTGATAATGTGAAAAGATGTCAATAAATGTTAGCTTACCTATGAAGTTATTACCATACAATATCTGCAAAAAAATATTTGTGAATAAATACAAAAAAACCGTACTTTTCGTAACTTACTTCAAATATTGTCTAAAATGATAATTAAACACAATTAAATATGAATTAAACACAAGCCGTTAAATAAACACATTTCAGAAATATCAACCATTTTGACAGAGTTAAACCCAGTGTCGCCAACCATGGAGAACATAAATTCCCACAATTAACTAAGAAAATTCCAATTTGACAAAATAATTTCTAATAAGTTATAATTTTATTAGTATTGGACAAATTTTATTTGCAACTTTATATAGTTTTTTTATTAAATTTTATTCTACAAAACTTATCCGTTCTACAAACTAAAGTGGTTCCGCAAATAAAAAATAATTTTGTATTGAATTTCTGATTATTCTTTTTACAGATAACTGCAAATAATTCGAATTATTGAAGTTTTGCATTTTATCATCCATCTTGGCAACACTGGGTAAACGTTTCAATTAAAATTACAACTTAACAATATGAAAGTAACTGGTAATGAACTTTCATAATTCAAGGAACTAAATTTAGTGTTATGTATTTATCTTTTCTCTCACTCACTCTAATGTAATACTAATGATTGAAAAGAATAAATCACAGGCAAGAAAAATGTAATAAAAAAAATGTGAAATTCCCTATAAACTTAACATAACCTAATTGTAAATTAAGTGCAACTTACGAATTAAGCTTAAATCGTAAGTTCAAATCCAATAAAATGTTTAAAAAGTACGTATACTAAACATAAATGATAAATATAATAAATACAAAGCATTTTAGATTTGATGAAAAAGATAGCATATCTGGCGTTTTGCAACTAAAATCGTCCGTTCAGAAAGGTATTCGAACGAAACTTCTTGATCAGTATAATCATTTAGAAGGATATATTGACGTTATCTTGCCAAAAAAGGATAACTTGCGTATAGTTAAATGGTTCGTATATCGATACATGTTTAAATAATTTTTAAATCTCTCAATTTTAGTCATGATCACATCGAAATTATAGTGAACACTGCTGGTGATTTACTTTTCTTTAGACAAAGAGAAGGACCATGGATGCCAACGTTGAGATTATTCCATAAATGTAATGCTTTTTATTCGTACTTTTTTCATTCTTATTGGTATTTTTAGATCCATTCTTTTTACCAATGCAACAAGTCGATAAAGGTGCCATTAGATTTGTTTTGAGTGGTGCCAATATTATGTGTCCTGGTTTAACATCTCCGGGTGCAAAAATGACAGAAGTACCAAAAGGTACTGTTGTGGTATGTTATTAATTTGTATTTGAAATAAATTTAAAAATTGTATTTGTTTATTTCTTGTATTTTAGGCCATAATGGCTGAAGGAAAACAACATGCCTTAGCTATTGGGATAACTTCTTTGTCAACGGAAGACATGTGAGTATTAAATAATTGCTTTCATTTAATAATTTTTTTAATTTTTTAGTTCAAAAGTTAATAAAGGAATCGGGGTAGAAAACTGCCATTATTTAAATGATGGTTTGTGGCAAATGAAACCTGTAAAGTAACTTATAAATTTTTGTTATAAAGATTTGCAGTTTGATCTTCTTTATTTGAGGTTTTCGTAATGCAATTTTTGCCAAACTATTAATTTAAAACCTTACTTTTAGTTTTTCAAACAATGTACAATTTAAATATTTAAATAAAAGTTTCATATTAAATTTCTCTTATTTCTCTTTGAAGGTAATTTATATTTAAGAATTCCTGGACTAAAAGAATAGTTGTTAGATGATGTTTTAAAAACATGTTTTGTAATTACATGCAAATAAGCATTACTGATGTGATGAGAAAAATGAAAATATTTAAAATGTCATTGGAATATTAAATAAAGTTGTTATTTAGCAGGCAACTAAACTAACAAAGGTGCAAAATTGGTTGCCTATGCGCAGAAACATATTTCCAATTTCGTCATACTATGAACACGATCGATTAGAATGCATGTCTACTTGCCTAGACATCAAGTTTTTCTCAGTTCGTAAAGATACACGGTGTGCGTTGTTCGGCGCGTTGTTACATATAATAGCGTGTAATTGTTAAGTTGGTGTTCTGATTATCAGAATTATGAATAAAAATGACATCGACGACGACAGTTAGGAAATCGTACGGGAATAGAAAAATTGCCTGTTTACCGGAAGATTGTTTCCGTTTAGCAAAACAAAAGAACACCACCTCCAATCTTCTGAAAAAGACTGAAGACGTCGCAAAACTCATCAAGTACATTGATGATAGCATTATTGGAAAGCATAATGCCTTTTTAGGACCTTTTGGAAGACGCAAAGGTAAATTTAATTTTTTTCCAAATTATTTTCAAAAGCAATAAAATAAAACGTCCCCAACAGGCCATTAATAATTTAAAGATGAAGGAAGTTATTTTTATCACGAGTTCATGTTTGAATATTTGTCGATTTTTTTGTACAGAACGCATTTTCTAACGCTTTTATGTGGAGATAAGATATTGTTAGTATCTCTCCAAGTGCGAGTTCATTTAGTAAATAAAACATTCTGATTATGATGGTGCTTCCGGAAATATGTACAGTCCTCTTCATTATTGATTTCTTGACATATCTGTTCGCATCCAAAAAGAGTTGGTCACTTGATATGTGCCATTTGATAAAAGGTTTTGCTGCGGAGGAATTTTCTCTATTAAGGTATCAAAATACTGAAAATTATTAAAGATCTAAGAAGCTGGTATTATTGATCTTTGGAAACTGGCCAGCAATGTTCGTTTTTCATACTGTTTAGATTATCCAAATTCTGCATATTTTTGTACTAATACGCGATAATTGTTTTTTGACAGCACATTTTCTATATTATTTATTTTTACGTTACGGTGGCTTTACCATTTGTATTATTTTAAAGTTTGTCTTTTCTTAAAAGTTCTTTAAGATTTAACGTTATTATAATACGTTACATTATAAGATGTTGCTGTACAGGAGAATTTGACGTGGAAAAACAGTGCCAAAAAATATGAGCTGTCCCTATTGTAGATCTAGTAGAGCTTGGCTTGCACAGCTGTGTTTTCTATTGCTTTTTATCTCTGAGTTTGTCCCTCCATCCAGCGATATTTTCGCCTCGTTTCCTCGGTCTTCCTTTTCTCGGCATTTTCTCTTGTTGCATTCTAACAATATGTCCTACCCATCTAATCATTTGTGCTTTTGCCTGTCCCGTTGTGTTTTATTTCTTTTAAAGATCTCTTATTTCCCTGTTTGTACGTCTTCCTCAAAGGCAATAAAATTACTGATTTGTAATTACACATCTTTAAAACTCTTGAGTATTTTATTTCTTATTGAAATATTGAAACCATTTTTTTTATTGGACATTTTATTGACACTCTACATGTCAAAAATATCAAAACTCACATTATTAGTTTCAAATTTTTGGTTGCACGCTCAAGAAAGAAAAAAAAAAAGATGAAAACTCACATTAAAAAAGAAGAATATATTTATCCATTCTCTCCTCTTCTTCTAAATTCCTTCTCCTCCCTCCCATTATCCTGCCTTCCCTCTTCATTCTGTATCTCATCTATGTTTATCACAGACCTTCGTTCACATTCTTCACGTTACCACAGAATCCGCACCTCTTCCATCCCAAATTTATTTTTTTTCTCCTCGTTACTACGCCTGAACCTTGCTGTAATCCTCTCCTCTTTCACGGTATATCTTCCAGGTACCTCATCTTTCTGCATTGTACACAAATGTCTTTATACCTCGCCGCTCTTATCTTTTCGCATTTAGCTTGGGCCTCCACTTCCTTCCAAAAGATTGGAAAGCATCATTCTCGTTCGCCATTTGCGAATCGGGCACAACTAGTTGAAACAGAAATGAAACTTTTACATGTTTAATTTACCCATTCTTTATTATGTGTGAATTTTCCACCACGAATGAAACACATTACTAACAAAATGCACCATTCAGTAGAACTGCTTTACAGACAGAACAAGTTAATCTAAAATTGCTTTTCAAACGAATTACACTCATGTTGTCTATCTTGTTCCAACAGGTGTATGATGTAATTCTAAATTTTTAACTACAATAAAATGCTATATACAGCCTGTTCAAGGGAACATTCTACAGTAGCTAACTTTTTTATTTAAAGATATACAAACTTGGTTAAATGGACAAAGTTTAAGTACCTTGCAATGCGCATTTCGCGCAATAAATAATAAAACAAAAGAACATCGCGTTGCTAAGATACAAGCATAACGATTAATTTTATAAATTGAACACCCTGTATATTTTTAAGTTGCTCTCGTTGCCTACTATAAATAATTATAAGACAATTTTTCTCTAAAGCAGCTATTAAAAGAGTTTTGGAGAAAATAATTTTGCAAATTTCATTATACTAATTAAAATAGTGGTAAATAAAAAATAATTTATAATTATTATTGATGTGAGATGCATAAGACATATTGATGCAATCCGAAGGATGAAAAACATTTGTAAAAG
>JAFFZR010024242.1:0-16588 GCA_018397195.1 Lethrus apterus | reverse complement strand
CCGGAAATACAGAATTTTCAATATACCACTGCAATTGATAAAATTTATTTAAAACAACAAAAAACTCCAAAAGCGCTAGATTTTAGTATAGGGTACCCTTATAAGTTTTGGTGTAGAATTGTGAGTAGAATCTGAAAAAAGATGTAAAAATATAACGTTCCATTTAAAATAACAAAGTTGTCATGCACTTCCGGTACAACCGGAAGTGATACGAGAGCGCCAATAATTAAGAATAAGAGATCAGTTGGTCTAGTTTATAATTCCATTATTAGAGTTGATATATTTCTGGAACACGGAAAAGTTCTAACCACTTTCGTGAATGACCCTGTATACATTAATGTCTATTTGTGATTGTGATGTTAAATGAGACGTCAATTAAAAAAAACTAGGTGGCGATGAGGAAATGGCCGGCAAACACGACGAATTTTTGTCGAAGAGCGCGCGCCGTCTGCAAAGCATCGATCGCCCTGTCAACGGCATCACCCACTGTCGCATGAACTTGATCTTAAATCCGCTCACGTCTTGCTGTGTGTGGGCACAAAAATACCATTTTATTGCCATTTATCGGTCAGCGCTACCGTATTGTTTAAACCGCAAAGAATTCGATTTATCGCGACGTCCTGCTTACATCAAACCGATGATTAGGGTTTTTCCTCGTGGTACCACAGTTGCAAAGGCATTCATCAGAAAATCCAATTATTAAAATAATCACGTCCCAATAAATATCGATTACAATCAGTCGTAGCAAAAAAAATCATCAATTTATTTTCATTAACAAAATAACGAACTCGTCAACTTTCAAATATATCGATGAAAAAATCGTAACAAATTACAGCTCGATCGAGATCTTGCTTCTCCCGTAAACTAGTTCGCGCGATTATTTTTAGTCGATAAGTGTGTCAAAGTTGGCGCCCAACGCCTTGATAACTTCATCGACCAGCCAAATTCGCAGCTGATCACGTGCACGCTACGCAAATTCATTTCTTAGCATGTCCAAGTCCAATTTTGGATGTTTTTGTTGTATGAACATTTTAACGCGTTTATATAATTTGCTGTGGTTTTGATTTGAACAACTAACATACAGGGAAATGAAATAAATTTTAGTTGAAACAAGAAGGATATTATCGCCGACTAATCCGGATTTTATTGTTTTTCTATAAAAGAAAATATCCTTCTCATTTCAATTAATTTAATAAATCTGAATTTGCAAACTGAAGCTAACTTACCATTTTGAGCGTTTCCTCCGGTCTCAACAGATAGAACATAGACTGAAGATGTTTCTGTATGTTACTACCGTCAGTACCGGGTTGTTTGTTGGATTTTTGCGCTTCGGCTGCGGGCAACACCAGCGCCGTGCCCTTCCCGGCGAAGTAACATTCGCTGAGGCTGCGAACAAAACACAGTGTTAATCGTAGAACAACGTCGATGTGCGCGTTTTCAATCAAAAATCAAACGCACCTGTCGACATTGACAGCGAATTCCGGCCACACGTAATAACTGTAATAAGAATCCAATGTGACGGATGAGCACACGTAATTTCACGCGCGCCTCGCTCGAGACATCACACCAACAGCGTTAAATATTCAAGACTAAAAGCTAAGAGGCTGCACGCTGACGACGACGTCGGTGAAAGCGGACACGTGGGCGATTCGGCGATCGGTTTGGTCGCGGCGGATTCGGGCTCCGTGCATCGCACGGAGAGGAGGGTACGTTCATGGCCGAGGTTTTGTAGAAAAGTCAAATTTCGCCGACGCGCATTATAAAATAAACATCGCAGCGTAAATGAATAAGAATTCTTGAAATAGTTGGCTCGAAACCGACAACTTTTCCACAATTCATTTAAATACGCAAACATCCAGGTATCAAAAAAAAAAAAAAAACGCGATAACGTTATTGGCTTGGGTTTAAGTTTTGAAACCGAGATTTACGATTTTGGCTCATAATTGATTATTTTAAGACCAATTTCAGTTTGGTACGAACGACGTCATTTCCTATTTTTACAAAAAAAAATGAACAAGACGGGAGGAAATTGAAGAAATAGAAAAAGAATTAAATAGATGAAAGGTCTTTTTTATAGAGAAGAAAGTTTAAACACAAAAAACTGAGAACTTACCCCTTAAGTATAAAAATTCTCACAAAACGGGACGAACATTAAAAAAATAATTCTTTTATGATAGATTGAAACGTCAATACGTATACACGTGTTTTCACTAAACTTCGTCTTAAATGCGAACACATGTACCCATAACATTGTTAAAAATCTCCCCAAAAAAAAAAAAATCCTCACATTTATCAAGGCGGCTAAAAATAAATTAGGTCTGTTTTGGTTCAGGGCCGTTCGACGAAATCCATGCGCTCGTTATCACTCACGCACACTCATTCCGAAACCTCGTAACGCTAGATCAAACGCCCTTTAACATAAATTAACAGACATCGTTACCGAGTCGACGGGGCAACAAATCGACTCGATTTACACTCAAAACAGAGATATGGACGATTTCTCGTTAATTCATCGAATAAAGAAATACGCCGAGAACAATGGAAGGGTGGCGTTAATCACAATAAATCATCGCCCACTAGACCGAACGTTCGAGCTTTCTCCGCGAGAATGGGCATCGAACGGATCGGAAAAATCGAAGAAGGCACATATGCACACGTGCTGCATCCGATACGTGGGCACGGCTTCAACGCCACTGCGATGAATTAAACGACTTTAAATGTAAAAAATCGAGTTTTGCGGTCGATGTTTGTAAATTGTGACGCACGAAACAATGGACGAACGCGGACGAGTTTAAAAAACCGTGGCCTACTTCGTCGGCGATATTAGTCGATAATTTCGGCACAAGGAAATCGCACGGCAATTTTTGTACGTTTTTCGGTCCGCGTGATTCATATCTTTTGTGGAATAAACACAATGTGAGCGAATATTCGATTAACATATAATGTATAAGCGCCCATAAAATCATTTAAAACAAAAAAGTTGTGTTTAAAATTTGCAACAAAATACGAAATACATTTGGGCAGCCTTAAGATTGATTATTAAAATTGTGGACGTTTTCATTAAATCCAAATATTGATCACGACTTACATTGAACATGATAATCGTTATAATTTATTACTACTTATTGAAATTTCTTATTTTGTGGAAAACATAAATTTATAGAATTTATAAATGAAGAAAATGGTTTCATTAATCAATTTTTAAATCATCTTTACGATGATTGCTAATGAGACATTGTGCACAATACCCACATAAAATTTATCTACAAGCACCTTCGTTGTTTTGAATTGGAAATGGACACCACAAACGCAAACCTGCGTAAAATTATTTACACTCGATCATTATCAAAATAAACATCACATAAATCCCGTTCATTGAAAACATTTTTTGCAACTTCCGCACCAATCTCATTTAATTCAGGCCAAAGCACATTATTATTATTATTACGAAATGGGTCCGCGATGACGTTTACATACATTTAAGCGCAGATGAGGACCCCGACCTTTGGACGTCGAGATTCCCTCCAGCTATAACAACGTTACCTATCGAATTTTTTACTTTTTTAAGCGTCGTGTTCGCACCTGTTACTCGAAAAGATGCGCCCGAGAATGTACAGTTAGGATGGTCAGGTGAACGACCATTAATTACCGTATCGTTGGGTTGACGTAGGTTCGTACAAATGGACGTGTGATTAAAGTAATCGTATGCAAAAAAAAGTAAGGTTATGGCTACTTACATTTTCGAAAAGATTTCTACAAAGTTTTAAACTAATTTTGCCAAATTCCAACGATGAGTTTAAATCAACATTTTTGAAGAAAACATATCCCAAAAATTTTAAAGATCTTGCAAAGTCTAAGTTAATTCCCAACGATAAGTTTACGTTGCAAAACAACTGTATGGAAGAATACATAACGACTTTTTATAAACTGGGACATTAAAAAAAGGAAATGTATATTTTTGAATGGATGCGTTCAAATTATGAAATGTCATGGTAAAAATTGAAAATTAAGAAATGGAAAAAGGGAATTTGCAAAAAGTCGCGGTTTCTACGTGTTCATTGCCAATTTTTTTTTTTTTAATTTTGAACAAATGTTTTTTAATCATGTGAACATTTTCGCTAAATTCTAACAATACTTTGTAATTTTTTAAATTGTAAATTTCATGAAAGCCTTTGGCTAAATTTCAACCACAGAAAACGCGATATGTTACATACTTTGTTATTCATGACAGCTTTACAACTTTTTGTATACTAAACGAAAAAAAAAGAGGCACGGAGGAAGTCTATTTTAAAGAAACCCGCTTTGCAGGAACTCTTGTGAAGGACATTTTTCGAGACAAAACGGCGTCTACGTAAAAGACGCAGATGTCGATAGTCACAAACGCCCCAAACACGACGAGGGTTGAAAGTCACGCAAACGGGGTTGTTTTAACAACAAAGCGGACATTGCCCTTTGCTTCGTCGCAAGGCAAACTAGATGCAGATAAGTCTAGACCATTACATATTTTATTAAACGCTGGCGCCAGTAATTATTCCGCATTTTTATCCGCGACTCCTCCGTATTATATCGTCGTCAACGTTTCATTATGGTTATTACGGTGTTTATTAGTTTGAACTCGTATGTGCAAGATTCCTCAAATGAATCAGCGGAGCACTGATCGGATCAAAGATTCTTTCAGTCTCGATTTTAATTCCGTTGGCGGCGCTGTGATCGTCCGCATTTACGGCGGGCGCTATTTTTGCATTTCTCTCACGTCGGATGAACGACAGTTGTTCGTGCACGTCGGTACAGCGCCCGACCTTCTGACCCACTGACCGACAAGTTCAAAGTGCAGGACGCAAAAACTAACATTGTTTATAAATCAATTTACGAATTCATTGAAATATGTCTGTGGACATATTCAACCCCACAAATTCGAGATTATTCAAACCGCTTTTTGTTTAGTTTGTACACATGGATAAGATAAAAAAAATACCGGCCAACGTCAGTAAAACGTCAATCAAATCAATTGACGACGGTTATTAAATACCAAATATAACGGACGATGACGACAACCAATACATTCGTTTTGAATAAAAGTCAGGGTTACACAACTACAAAGAAACACGTAAGAAAGGAACGTGAGCATTTGTAATTTTCAAGTATGCAAAAAAGATACAATTACGTAAGACGGATTTGAATATCAATAAAAGAACTTCACGTCGTATCGTGCCGTTTTAACGACTTGCGGAGATGTGATTTGTAATATGCGAAGTCACCTTGAAGTGTTCACAATGCAAATACGTTTGTTTGAACAAAATCGAACATAAAGGGCCTTTATCATTGATACTTGACACGTCACATCAAAAGCAACAAAATCATTTTTGTCCAATATTTCTGTGACAAAATTGCAAATATTGCATTTTTCATTACAGGTGCAAAATTTACATTTGGCAAATTTATATAAAACTAATGCTTAGAAAAGTTTCTTGGGTTTGTTTGTCTGTCATATTGACATATTTTATTATTGTTTCATGTTTCCTTTCCAATCTTCTTCCTAAATAAAATTATAATAAAAATAATAATAATAATGGGCTCTACTGCTTCGCAGTTTGGATGAACTGTGGACTATACAAATGGAAACGTGACTGTTAAACTTTATATCCGCGAATAAACCGCCGTTTTTGCGGATTCTCTTTTCGTATATAAAGTTAATTCACATGACATTATTAATATCATTACATACGACGATAACCGATATTTACAAACACATTCTGATAACACAGAAAATTTAGGCTAAAAAAATATCTTTTTTCGCAGAGTTGTTTCTTTTCATTTTCCCAAACGTACAGAGCACCATTGTGTTTTGGAACGGTTGTTGTCTTCCGTAATCGACGGTGTCGATCTGTTCCATTTTTGTATGTCGTCGTCTGCACGACGAACCTCCTGAATTATTTATGAGCGAGCGTTCCCATTTTACACATGCGGTGTGCGTACACGTGAGTGCATCTGCGGAATATTTTTTCTCTCTTGGATGTCTTTTGTGCGCGTATGAATGAATGCCAATGCGTCGTGTGGATTCGTTTTCTCACACTCTTCGAACGTAGCGTCGCGTTTTCGCTTTCGTGAGATTCTTATAAAATTTATTATGTAAATGTCGGACTAACCTACGTCGAGCGTGATGTGAATGGAAAGTTGAGATATGAAAAGGAATGCAATGTATTTGTAAATTTTTTTGAAAATTCTAATAAATTCATATCGTTAGGAAGAAATTTAATGTTATTTGATTTTTAATCGCTGTGTTTTTATCAATATTTAGTGACATTTCCCTATTCAACGATTGGGGGGGGGGACAAAGGTAAAGGGAATATTTTCTAAAATGGCGTAGATCTGACGGCACACATTTATTTCTATATGATTAACATAATCTGTTACAAGTAAATGCCTGTTCTGTTTTTCAAATAATAATAATGTTTCATCTAAGACAATTTACCAAAAAATACATATCTTTTTAAAGAAAACAATGTAAATAGTTTCAAAGTTGAGTTAAGTTAATTTATTATATTTGTTATTTAACAAAGATTTCGAGACGTAATATTTGTATTACATTACATCAAACAGACAAATCACCAAGAATGTGATTATTTATTGTAATTATTCGACTATATATAATCGAACATAACAATGGAATTTTGCTTGTTCCAAGCATTCAATTGCTCCGCGGAATTCTACCGTTCCAGGGATTCCATTGCTCCAAACACGTACAACATGTATTAATAGAAAAACTTAACACATTTCAAAAATATTTATTCTGTTAATACCAATACCATTTATAATAAACATGATAAAAAGTGTATAGTCTTCAATCGCATTTCCATACGTATAAACCCGATTTATATTTAAATAAACTTAATATATTACATATATATTTCGCGGACGACGTCTTGCCAACTCCAATTTAGAAATTTCAAAACAAATTCACCATTAACGCGACAAAGACGAACGCAATTACGAAAAGTTACGGACGCGCACGTGTCGGTCGACATCAAGGTCCGCGCACATCCAAAGAGCGCAATTTTTACATCCAATCGTGCCTTAAAGGTCATTAATAATCACCGCACGAGCACGATCACACCTTGATCGATCGAAGCGAGAAACGCGACGGATGTGTAGCACCATTTTGAAAATTTATGTTAAACGTCCATAAAAAAAAAAAAACGCTCGATAAAAATTACAGTCATTTAGATGAATTAGAAACGCAGCCCCCGGGACCGCGACGTACAATCATTGCATTTTAATTAGTATATTTTCTTTATAAATGATAAAAGCATCGTCACTGAGCTACGAAAGTTTCTAACGTTAATTAAAATGGTCTGAGATGGTTGTAAGCATATTTAATTTTTATTTTTGTATTCATGAGAATCATGAGTAAGATAAATATTAATCAATAACAAAAATAAATAAAATTATTTTCAAGGTAACCATTTTGTCGAATATGAATGATTTCTTCAATATTCTTAAAACGTTTTTTTTTATATATATGCAGGATAATTCTGAAATATGTCCCACCATTTCAACAGGTCCCAAATCCGCAAAAATGGCGATCCTATTTTCATTTTAAATTTTCGAAAAATATCACATACTTTCATGCAAACTTAAAAATAAAAATGGAACTGCCGTTTTTGCACATTTTATGTTAAATCTTGCAATATGTAATTCTATCAAATCCATCGAAACAAACATCTAAAATACGAACCCATCAACAGTGTAACCCTTTCTGTCTCATTTAATTCGTAAACAATTTATTAAAATATACACAAACCGTTACGAATAAAAGACGACTTTACGTTCGTGTTTCTTGCGACTACGGTTTCTCGTTCCCATCAGGACTCGAATTATACATTAATAAATGTATGATCGTCGACCGTAACGGAATCGGAGCAAAAGAAGTCGATAAAACTGGTCTAACTCCGTTGGCAACGGTCCGAGTCCTTCCATAAGAAAGACATATACGTACGGTCTCTGTCTCATTGTATTCCTGCTCGGACTTGTAACTCCATTAAGGGATTAAGCGTTACTATTAATGCAATTGAATGTCGTCCATTTATAATTTAAATTGTTAATAAAGCGGTTGCGTTTTAATAAAACCTATGAATGAATACCTCTTACCTTCACTCATCTTACATTGTGAAGATTGTTAGAAGTATTCAAATTTCCTCAAAACACGTAAAACGCTTCTCACGAATATATTGAAACATCTGCTGCAACTTTTGAGGAACATTTAGGATTTTCGGTAAAAAAAGTATATTTAACTCCATAGCCTTTGTAAAGACTGTTTTCTTCTTTCCTTGTTTAATAAATTACTACATTCCCTTAATTTGTTATAAATCTTAACAAACACATAGTGTCCTCCTTCTACAATGTAATTTATCTTAATGACAAAAACTGCCAAAAATTCTTCCCATGCGCGACTCGAACCCTAGAACCCCTTTTTGTAAAAATTAAAACAGTATAAAATGTTTACAAAAAATATGATAAATCCACTAAACAACAATTCATCTTAAAGAGAAATTATGTTACAACAGAAATGAATGAAATGCAACGGATCGGCTTTCTCAATAGACGGAAGACAACAAACAAATAGGTACTGAACAAATGCCACATGCAAATTAGCCTTCTGAACTTGTATTATATTTCGTTTGACCTAACCTTGTACGACGAGTTTTGTTGACCGATGCAATCGAAAAACACTTTCTCCGGCTGCTTTCTCTCGCCCCACGTTATCGTTGCCACCCACCAAACGTGGAATGAAAAATGATCGAAGCGGCATTCTCGCATATGTGACGATCAATTGAAAAATTGTTCGAAAATGGAAATAGAAAAAACACTGAATAAGTTGAAAGAATATACCGTTTGTTTAACTAATTAAGTTATATACAAAAATATATTTGTGTCGTAATAAATGTGTGTTATATTTTGAACAATTAAAAGTTCATAATACAAATCACAAAAAAAGGAAGTGTAGTCATGGAAATGTTATTGCCCAAATGGCCCTGCGCACTGATACCAATCTGAAATATTTATTCGCAATCTTACTTATCGGTCCGCCACTTGCCAAACGATTCCGACCCTGACCCGAATTCATCGCTAAAAGACGCCGCCGTCGTGACCCTTAGCGCAGAGGAATTTGGTTTTCCGACGGCGACCGACAATAACGCCGCCCGTCGCAAATTATTTGACCTTATTTAACGTAATTCGCGCTCTCGCCGTCCATGTTTGCTTCGCGACTTGACTTATTGACGTTCATTTGTACTGACAAACTATCTCCTTTGCGATAAATCATCGCCATTCCAGTTCATAGATTTGCGAATTTTTATGTGCTCCGCTCGAGGCTGCATAATAATGCAGCTAAGAAGCCTTGGAGTGTAAGCGAGGCAGGCAGTTAAAGTAACGTTTTATTTTGGAGGATTTTTTACGACAAAAAATTCCGCATAGTAAATTCTAGACGAAACTTTCTTTATGGGATGAGATGAGATTTTTTTCTTGTAGGTCATTGATTGCTAAATGGTAAAAGAAAGCTCATCTGTTTACGAAGAGCTCCTTACAAATCAGCAATAATTTTTATTTCCATCTCCCACATCTTTCCCACTTAATTCGAAAAGCTTAAATGAATTGTGATATCGTTGTGTTCAAAAAGGAATTTTAAAAAGAAGCGAAAGACAGTGGTCGCTCCTTATCATCAAACCATTTTTTTATATAAACGAAGGATAAATGTAGAATTATCAAAATTATTCATATCCTCTGTACACGATTTTCTTTGTATTTATTGATATTACAAGAATGATTTACAATAAACAAACACAAATCATGAATCACAGTTACACGGACCGTTACGAATGTCAGATAATTACGCGAATGTCGTATAATTACATGAAATTACCAATTCACTCTCATTTTTATAAACTCACCTACTTTCGAATTAAACGCGGTCGTTAATTCGTACAGCAAATCGCCGATTAAAAGGACAAGTACGGCGTTCGCACGGCGCAGAAAAAATTCCAAACGTCGAGAAACATGCGCGTCCACATTTCCTGGCAATTAATTCCGAATTCTCCATTCACAAACGGACCCCGCACCATACCGTCGCGGTCGCCATGTCACCGACTTCCTCGATTCGATTCGTATTTTATGCAAATCCGACAATGAACGAGGAAACGTCTGGCCGTGTCTCAATTATACGAGATCCATTCATCATCGGCGAGGAAATCGAAGGTGTGCGGATTAATTAGCCATTAAGCGGTCGTTAACGTCGAAGTATTGGCTTCGCTTTTCCGCTTGTGCGGAGCAATTGCGCTTTTTTTTGACGTGTACGTTCACGCAACGTTCGCTCTTTGAGTTCGGAGAACGACTTTGATTAAAGTGCGGGTAATGCATTATGCACGGCACTATCGACGTTATCCGGCATGCGGGTAATCAGAGTTTTTGACGCGCACACGTGAAACTTAGTATAATGGTACCAGTACACTCTCGTCGAATACCTCGGCGAGACATTTAGACGAGTACTACTAAGTACACTTTACATCAGGGGTGGGCAACCTTTTTATAACATGAGCCAGAATAAATTTTACGTTTTTTCCGCGGGCCGTAGTAGTTAATTGACACCTTGTGACCTATAATTTTTTAGTCTGCAAATGTGAAATAAATAAAAAAAGTGTTTAAATTAGTACTAAATTATGAACATACATGTTGTTATGTGCGTTTATAATCAAAAAAAAATCCGGGAAACTCCGGTCAAAATCCGGGGAACACCTGGCAAAGCCCGGGAAACTCCGGGCAAAATCCGGGGAACTCCGGGCAAAATCCGTGCAAAATTCTGGGTAAAATCCGGGGAAACACCTGGCAAAGTCCGTCATTCGTCATTCTATCTAGGGGTTTTACCTTGATTTTTTGTCGTTTTTCATCATCTTTCGGATTTCGTTCAAAATCACGTCCTAAGTCAAGTTGGACGTGCTGATCACGAAAATGATGTTAGATTTGATGTGCGAGTCATCGATCAGATGTAAGCGCCTGAAATATTGGAAAATGTTGCACAATGGTTGGATTTGAAGGCTCATAGTTCTGGATGAGGAAAAGCTAGGGTGACGGGACCTAGTCCATTGTGAAATTTTTTTCTATAAATGACACAAATTTCATCAAATTCGCGAAGATTTGTTTTATTGCCAAAAATCGTCATCGAGTTCGAGTTCGAGGCCATGACGACCATCAAGAAATCAATTGTAGCATGATCAGACATATATTTTTTTTTTTTCAATTACGAATTAAGCAGAGAAAATCGACATTAACCAAGAACGAAGAAGAAAAACTCAAAATACTGGAAAGAAAAATAATAAATCAATAAATACTACACCAAGCAACCAAATCTACCAGGCATTATGATACATAGAAGATAGAGCAATAAGGACTAATCCACCTTGAAAATGTGATAACATGAGTTAATCACAAATCAGCTATAATTTCTTATTAAATGTATTAACTGGAAATTTTAACGAAATATCAAATAACATCGAAACGAAGGATTTCGCGGCCATTGACCATACATTTTATTTCGCTCTGAACTTGCAAAAATAAACGAAACGACGGCAACAAACGTCGTGATTTCAACAACCTCTTTGCTAACATCTCGAATGGATTTGCATACCATCTTCATGTTGTATTTCAAGAATTCCTTTAAATTTATTTAACGCGCAAATCGTAAATCATAAATCGATTAATGATGCCTCGTCAAACGCGGAAGTATCGATGCACCGTTCGAAATACACTAACTCACAGCCTCGGACTACTCTTTTACATAAGTTAATTGCGTAGTGTGCAATGTTCATGTACCACGTACGTGTCGTGTACGCGCGCGTGAGAATTCCATAACGAGGAAGAATTCCATAACTTACGATTGGACGTCGGAGATTCCGTCGCGTTTTTAATCGAACGTCTACCGGCGAAAGTGACGCAGAATTTGCGGCGACCGACTAAACGCGATCGTTTTCTTTTTCACATGGTTGCGTAACGCGATTGTTTTATGTACGTGTGGAACGCACATGATCCACTTGAAAACGCGATGGAGTCATCATACTCATGATAAAATTTTTTGTGTGATTATTATTGAATGATGATGCATGGTATCGCTGAGATGACGATATGGACCGTGAATACAATGCAAATAATAAGATGATTTCAATTTCTCAAAAAAAAAAAAATCATAATAATAATACAAACTTTTTTTATTTAAATGCATAATGGTGGATAGGTCAATAGAATAATAATAATAATAAATAAATAATATAAATAAATAAGAATTAAACCCGCTAACCCAATGCTTTTCAACGGCAGATATATTAATAATAATAGTATATAATGCAAATGACTCCTTAAAAAAAACGTACAAAATAAATTTTTTTTTCATTGAAGATTTAAGATATAAAATTTTACACCATCCTCGTAAAATTTATGACCAATTAGACACTTCAACAGGTTAGATAATCGGAACGAAAAAAGTGTATAATCCAAGCGTCGACGCGTCTGAGGGGACCGAAATTAACCTTGAAGAAACAAAGTTCTCGTGTTTTGGTGAACGTCTAGTGAACGTTTCGACGACGACTTTCGGCCAAAAATAAACCTCGCTCAAACGATAAAATAAATAACTTGCACGTAGATGGCGCGGCGTAACGTCCATCCGTTTGAGGCGAATTTATTCGAACTCCGTCCCGTCTCCCGCTGTTTCGCAAAATCAACTATGAAAGGATCCCACATTGTACGCGTTTCAGCGATTTTTCTTACCCCCCTATAAGGTGTTCGAACAACAAATGAATAAAGTATCCAAGCATGTAAACGCCGGGACTGCGGCGTTAATCGTTATTTAAGTAGTCAAATTTAATAAAAAATTAAATGTACGCGCGACCGGTAGAACTGGAATCGACGGTTTACTCGGAAAATAAATAAGACTCGCAGGCAACATAAACACACTACCTGTTCATTTTTGTCCACTTAATACTAGGCGCTCGAAACGAAACCTTGTAAACAACTGCCTGATCCGTACCAAATGAAATTTTGTTGTGTAAATATCAAACAAAAAAATATAGTAAACCTAAGGATACAGTTATTCCAATTGCATCACCGCATCCGAGAACAAATTACGTCAACTTAAGCAACTCCGAAAAAAATGTTCGGCGCGATGCTAATTGCGCAACTTAAAAATAATACAATTAACGTGCACCACGACGTGAATGACTTAACGAGTTGAATTGCAGCGTAATGACCGTCACGAACGTTTCGAAATTGTTGCGCGCTCAAGGTGCATTGACTTTAATTGAGGAAAAACAAAGCCCGCCATCTAGTAGCTGGCGCACGCAAATAAAACCTATGAAACCCCTAAGGATCAATTTTTTCAATATCGATAATTAAGATCACATCCGACGCGTAGAAGAAGATAATCCAATCTTCCAACAGGAATTGTTTGAACGATAATTTTCCAACCGTGAAACGCTTACTTAAAGAAATAAATAAATTCGATACGAAATTAATCCGCAAATCCGCAACGTCCAAGTTCATAACAAATTAAATATAGCCTACTTTCTAATTTCAATGTTGACATCTCTTAGTCATAGTGTATCATACAAAAATAAATTTTTCGAAATTTCCGCCTAAAACATGTAAAATTCTGTTTACATTTTTCGAGCAATTTCGTTTTTTCCAAAAAAAATTTGGAAAATTATACAATTTCGAGAAAAGATGGTTTTTCAAGAATTTTCAAATTGGGTGACAGCGCTCCTTTTCCATTTTCTTTAATTTTTTTTTTTGGTTACCCGATCTCATAATTTTCAAAATTAAATTTTAACAAAAAAATTAAAGAAATGGCTTTGAAACTGACGTCCAAAAATATTTTAGAAACAGTTTTACAATTGATCGAAGACGTTTTCAAAACGTTTTTATATACCAGACAACTAGACCGTGCTATTTAGTCAGTCCCGTAACGGAAAATTCTATCCACGTGTGTTTGTTAAATCATATTTTCTAGGGAAAAAATCTCTCTGTATTTTATGTACATTTTCAATCGTTTTTAATGTCACACACAAACATAATTTTATAAACGACAAAAAAACAACTTTAAACCCCTTGCGAAATTACGAGCCATAAATGCAACACTGAATCATAGATAAATATATTTTTAGATTTATTTACAGTCGTGCGAAGTAAAAGTATCAGCGAGTGCTTTGACCGCGATCTACGTGCTCTCATGACGGTTTCGAAGCAAATCCAACGGTTCGGAGCACCTGTCAGGGCAGACGACGCCAACACGTAAACACGATCTTCTTCAATAAGCGAAACTGACAGACCGAGTATTTTAATTAAAACGCATCGGAATGCCATATCGCAGTCGATACGCTCAAACTGGAAGGACTCGTCTAATCCTGTTTTGCGCGCTTCGAACGCAGTTTCAACTTACGGGACTATTACCAACTAAAACAACCTTAAAATTCACTTTTACGGAAAACGACGACACCGACGCGAGTTTAGAGCGTTGGATCAAATCATAAATGTCATAAACTGTGCCATATCCACAGCCAATATTGTTATAGGGATGCATATACTAAATGTGCCGACCGTGACCTATTTGAATAAACAGGCTCATTACTGTTTATATGTTAGTAGCAGGTCAGTGATAACTGAAATCTCGAAGTTTTACATACATAAGTCGTTTTATTTATTTAACATTTTTCCTAATTCTTTTTTTAACGACGCGTTGTAGTATTATTATATGTAGTTAAATTTGAATCATTCTGTATATAATAAAAGTTGATTGAACACTCAACCTGTATATTTACGATACAATTTTCTTGGCGTAAGCGTGATCTTTTTCGAAATTTGCGCAATTATTGGCGATTTTCTCCGTACCCACCTTTCCTTCATGCATATATGTCGAACGATCGCGGTGGCATCCACGAACGAACGAACAAACAATGGGAGACTTTCTAAGCGGCCTTAAATTACAATCACACCTACATGACATTTAATGGAAACCTTATAAATTTCTTCATCGTTTAGGGAGTCTGCGCTAATCGGTCTTGAATCTTGTCTTGAATTCTTGTGTCGATTTCGTAAAATTTTGCACTGCACGTTTGTGCATTAAAAGGACTTCACGTTATAGGATTCTCTCGTTATATTTACAAATCATATAATATTATGCCTGGTAGTTTAAAAAAATTAAATCATACACTTTTATACAATAAATTATTGAAACTCAAGTTTCTAGAACAGTGTGCAACTATAAACCAATAAGTTTATAACTATATTCCATTATCATTTGGTGTATTACAGCATGTGTATCACAGTATAAGGTTATTTATTTAATTCATTAGTAGAAATGTTATTTTTAGTTAGTCACTAGTTTAGGTAGTTTAGTTTAGTCTAGTTTAGTTTAGTTTAGTTTAGTTTAGTTTAGTTTAGTTTAGTTTAGTTTAGTTTAGTTTAGTTTAGTTTAGTTTAGTTTAGTTTAGTTTAGTTGTAGGCATTTAGTTTATATAGTTTTCTTTAATGTATTTATTTTGAAGGTGAAAATGGAAGAGCAGTGGCATTTAGCCAACTGAATCTCACCCTCGGGTTGCGTTAGATATAGATTTATTATGTTATGTTTATTTATTGTTGTTTTTCTATTTGTCTATCGCAATAAAGATATTATTATTATTATTATTATTATATTTCGTTGTACAATAAGACAATTTAGAAGACTTAAACAGAGCAAATATTTTTTTAAGGTTTACCCTAGCCATACGTGTCAATAAATTTTTAAATAAACATCGCTCTAGATAGTTTAAACAGGATCGAGCTAATCTGACAAATCAGCAACAACGGCAGCTCTCTTTGTATCAATGAATTATGTACGTCTCCAGTTGATGTGTCATGGACGTTTTCAACTGAAGAAAAAAATGATTTCGATTACAAAATTTGGTATTATTTCCTCAATCAGAAACGCCAATTAAACCTCACCTGAGTTACATAACGCGAGACGATGAGAATCGCGGCGAATACATTATTCAACAGCCGGATAACCTAAATTTTACTGCCGCGAGGCACAAACGTAAGGAAATAATCGATATCTGACCGAGTTACAAAAATCATTACGAAACACCGACATACACACACATCGTTAATTGGCCGGACGTCGTTTCTTTCGACGGTGCTCTCTTTATCGCCGCATAAATGGATTGAGTGGCGACACACTACCGCTGCGATTTTTGCAACGGCATTTCGAAAATTTCAGAACTAACCGAGCGAAAATGTAATACGAGTTTTCGCCTTAAAAATGTTGAAACGTTACCGTGAATTTAGAAAATGTTGTGTGTATGTCTTAGTCAAGAAGGACTATCTGAATTATAATAGGTTTGTTTTTACAGCAGTTTTCTGATAGTTTGATGATTCTATTTAATGCGCATGCGCGGTTTAAAATCAGTTTCAAATTATTGGAAATCTTACACTGTCAGAACGTTCCGCTAAACATCAAACCGTTTCACGCGATGCTCGTTCGCTTTTTCAAAAAGTAAACGATAGACGTAAACCT
>JAFFZR010024240.1:0-16807 GCA_018397195.1 Lethrus apterus | reverse complement strand
TGAACTATTAGAAGAGTATTCTATGTAAAATTTAACTTTTTATCAATTAAAATATACAGGATGTCTCATAAAATTTTTTTTTGTTAGTACGAAAATGCGACTCGCAACTGTTTTTTTGAGTACGCCATTGTAATCAGTTGAAAAAACTACACATTTTTGATGTATTGAGCAACACTGTAGTTTCTCTACTAACAAAGTTATCACATGTGCGGTGACCTGTATTAATGTCGTCGTAGCTCTCTTGTTTTTCATTTCTGGGTTATAGTAGTATAAGAAGATTTTGTGCAAAATTTCATTTTCTACCGACTGTTACATAAATATACAGGATGTTCCATTTAAAAAAATATAATTATCTGAGTTGGCTCTGAAATGTGATGCGCAATTGTTTTTTTGTGTGAAGCATTGTAATCAGCGGAAAAATCACTGTATCTTTGCTAATTTAACCGACTCTGTAGCTTCAAAAATAACGAAGATAGCAATAGTGCGTAGATAACTTTGGACATCCTGTATATTCTTTATTTATGCGCGTTACTCTTTTCTCGATATCGACGTTTTTCTTCATCGTATATTTTTCCATTTTCCTGTGTTATTTTTGAATAAACAAATATGATTTTATCAATTATCAAAACGTGGACGGCTTTCTGAGAGCTCATTTCGTCCAGTTTTTTTTTATAAACGTTTAATTTTAATTATTATGTCACCCTTATGATGTCGCTTGCAATCGTGAACGAAACGTCGATACTAAGCCGAATTGACCCGAATCCAACCTGGATTAAAAAACAACCAATTTTGCTTGTTTTATTATTTCAAAACATTAAGGTATTCATACTGATTTTTTTAACATCTTCAATCTTTTTTTTTATCAAGAATAACAATTTAACAATTTTCTCTGCGCCAAACATGTTGACGAATATTTAGTATAAAATATGTTAAAAAAATTACCTAACGATTAGACTAATAATTGGCATAAATGTGCATACTGCATATTTGGTTGCGTATTTTGTTTAAACAAATTCTTTAACCAATACTCAGCGCCACCTATCCGTGAGCGTCGTAACATCAACGAACGTCCGCTTATCGACCATATAGAAACCTATTTGTGGAACATCTGCCGAGATATGACTGTTAGATCGCCAACTCGACAAGGATTGATCACTTACAGGAGCCGTATGACGAAGGGTAATTAACCCCGAAGCTAACGTTACTTTACAAAAAAAAAATTATTTAAAATCGAAAACCGCTTAATGATAATGGAAAAGAGTGAGAATGAGTGAGAGTGATAATGGTAACGCTCTGGCATATGACCAAATCAACGTGACTATTTTAAGTAGTTAAAAACCTGTACTCGAACTTGAACTTTAGCATAGAACATTTGGAAGTAGCCAGGTATCTCATTTGTGTGCACAATAGTTAACTTTAATGATAACAATATCGTGTCTGATTATTTATATTAATATTTGTTTAAAGAAAATAATCTAACGCGATACACACTTTCAAATCTCAATAGTCAGAGCGCTACTCTCAATAGATACATACGGTCTTGTTGAGAACGGGTTTTAAAATGTCGAAGGTTTCGATTTTCTTCTTAATTGTTGTCTTGGCTGCTCCGTCTTTGCAAGTAAGTTATTTTGAGTTACTGTGTAAAATATAAAAATAACTACGCATATTTATATACAGTGTGTCGCAATTTAGACGGTTCCACCCCTGTATTTTTTTTTTTATATATTATCGATTTAAAAAATTTCTTTTTTCTGATTATACCCCTAACTAAATTGTACTTTTAGGGTATGTTACTTTCCCTTTAAGGTAAAATGCTAGTCTACTACGATTTAAAATAAACAGCAAAATTGAAGAAGTCGTATTAGGGATTTTTTTATCAAAAAAGCTTGTTAATAAAAGTTGCTCAGAATCGTTCAGATAAGCTAAATACAAAATTACATTAAAAAAAAAAAAATTGAAAATTTTTAATACCCTAAAAGTACAATTTAGTGAGGGGTATAATCAGAAAAAAGAAATTTTTTAAATCGATAATATATAAAAAAAATACAGGGGTGGTGCCGTCTAAAGTGCGACACACTGTATAAAAAAATATGCACGTGCGCTTAGTAATATAAAAAAAATTCGCTGATAAGCTAATACTAAAAATATTTTTTAATAAATACTTATGATTGGCAAAAATTTTTATTTATAAAACACACAATTATTGAAATCTATATCAAGTTGTGTAACTATAATTGCAAATTGTTTTATCAACTTTTGTTAAGTGTTAAATTTATATAAAAAAATGTTAATTGATTGATTGTATTATCTAATCATTCTAATCAGTATTGAATTTAATAATAAATGCATACACTAAATTATTAAGTAAACTATTCATTATTTTAATAGTTCAAGGTTCTAATAGAATCCATCGAGTAATTCCAATCGTGCGTGAATAATTGTTATTATGGTTACTTATTTGTAGATATAAAAGTTACAACTCCCGAACTTTTCAACCTGCTTTTATACGTCAATATGCTTACACAAAGTGCTTATAATACATTTTTTATATATTAAATATAAATATATTAAATTTATGGATTAATTTATCGATTGTTTGTTTGAATTGGACGTGTTTTGGTCCAGAAATAAATTTAAATTTAGAATGTTTTAAATTAGAAAAAAATCGTTTATCAACATGCAAATAATACAAAAGCGCTTAGATAATTTTTAAATAAGATAAAATGCTTTTTTGTTAAAAATTTTGAAAATACATGTTTGTTAAAAAAACAAATCATTATTTTAAGTCGGTCATTCCCGAAACCCAAAAGACCACACAGTGCAGCTGGATTAAACATATTGTTCCAAAAATTTTTATTATATGTACAACCAAGAATTTAACCTTCATAATTTTTTCCTACGATGTTTAGAACTGCACGCAGGTAACATTTTTAAAATGAAAAAAAAATTTAAAATAAATTGTACAAATCATATTAAATTATTTTACTGAAGTGTGAAATTATTGAAATAAATTTTTAAAAAAAATTTTCAAAATAGAAATTTGAAACATTGATTTTCCATTTTTTTAATAACTATTTTTTAACTCTACAAGCTTTTTTTTTTTCAGGACACAGTTAAGGTTTCCGTATATTATGAATCTTTGTGCGCCGACAGTATACGCTTTATAACACAACAATTAGCACCAAATTACTCAAAAGTCAGTGAATATATTTTCGTCGATTTTGTACCCTATGGCAAAGCAACTGTAAGTATTATTTTTTGTTGTTGTTTAAACTTAAATAAAACTTTATAGCACAACAAAGTAAACGGTACGTGGGAATTTGAATGTCAACACGGTCCAGATGAATGCTACGGCAACAAGATGCAAGCTTGTGGCTTGGCAGAAACTGAAAATCAAACCACGAGGGTACAGTTCATTAACTGCGTAATGTCGACTAGTAATCCCGCTTTGGACAGTTACATGGAAACGGTTCGTATACAAATTAAGTTTGAACAAAGAAATATTTTTAAAATTTAGTGTGCCAAGGCCAGTGGTTTGTCGTGGAGTTCGATTGTGGAATGTTCGAAGGATGGCGATGGAGATGAATTATTGGCGAAATATGGTGATCAAACGTACGCCGTTGATCCGAGTATTACATTTGTTCCAACCATTGTTTACAATGACGTCTACGACGCAAAATTGCAAGCAAATTCATTAACTGATTTCTTAGATACAGTTTGTGGAGTTATTGGAAATGATGTTTGTTAAACTTAACAAATGTTATATGAAATATAATCGTTAGAAGTATCTTGTTAATTTTTTTTTTTTTTTGCAACCCATACACCACAATAATTAGGTTCGATGTGGAACAAGAGGTTAAATAAAATAAAATAATTCAAGAAAAAGAAGAAAAAAAAATAATTATTTATTTACAAAAATATCTTAGTATTTTTTATTATTATGGTTTTAAATTTTGTTCATAGGTTGACAAAATCCAACTCAAATTTCTTTGTTACAAACCCAAGTCAATAGACATCAACAATTTGTTAAATTATTGTATTCTGAGAAGGAGATTTTGAAAAGATTTTATAATTAATTAATTAAAAATTGTTCATTTGTCGTTGTGGAAAAGTACATAAACGATGTTAAGTTAAAAAAATCGAAAAATTAACGTCTGTACAAAAACAATGTGCGAAAATACGTTTAATTGTAACCAATAAATTTTTTTTTTTTGCTTTCAATCTGAATTATTCAAACGAATTATTATTATTTAACGAACACGTTTCCAACATAAATAAAATTTTGGATTCATTTGTGTTCTTTGTGGTCATAAAATAGAAAGCAAACCAACACTGATGGAAATTTTACTTTACTTCGTTATTTGGCTTATAAATATTTTTTTTTAAACCCAACCGAACTTAACGGTGTAAAACCCAGCTTAATAGAATTAAACCAAATTGGACGCAATGCATAAGTTGCTCATTTTAGGAAAGAAAATAAATTTAATTCAACCTCGAGGAGCAGGTTTTTCATGTTTCTTAATTCTTAAATATTCGAAAACTTTTTATTGGTTTTGGTTGCAATAAGCTCAGACCCAATTTGAAAAAATAAATTATTAAAAAAATATTGTAATTATGGAAACATGAACATAAAATAGAAGGAGGTGCGTGAAAGAGTATAACTGATAGAGCAAACAAAGATAAGATGGAAACAATTTTGAAAAAATTAATCGAAGGTAACTTTAAGGTGAATATCGTAAAAAAATTGTGAAAAAAATCTACACGAATTGATAAACAAAATTTATATTAAAATGTTGAAAATTCTGTGCGGTGAGAGGTACCTTCTACTTCCATTAGGCTTTAGGGAGCAACGTCACAAATAATAATTAAGAAAAAGCAACGGATAATATTTGGTAAGGTCGGCCAGAAAAGAATAAAAATAAGAATTGATTGAAAACGATCAAAAAAGAAATCAAACGGAGAAGGTAGGGCTCAGTTTAAGACGCAACTTTTTGAAGTAGTAAAAGAAGAATGTGGATGATTTGATGTATTGGGTGATGTATCTGAGAAAAACAGCGAGTAAGGAAATTATTTAAGAAGAACTACATAAAATGTAACAAAATACACAAAACCAGGAGAGACGGTAAATATTCCAATGAACAAAAATGAGGAATTACACCGAAAAATTGTCATGCTTTGAGCAAAAAAAATTAACAATATTTTGTCATATTATTGATAGTATAAATAAAATACCATTAACATTGCTATGTTAACATTCGTAGCTGATAAAACAATCATTTTAATATCCCAGCATTTTTCATACATTTAAACATATAAATATATTAATAATCATAATAAAATCCCTTGAAACGTCATTGTTCTTAATCGGCTTAAATACCACGGAACAGTCACAACGATTAATAAGTGCATATAAATTGATCGTTTGTTCCACGAAACATTTCAGAAGCTAAGTTAGGGCTCCACAAGTAAGATGATTTTAAAACTGTTTTTGTTAATGTTCTCCGCGTGTGCATTTTCGGAAATGGTAAGCATTTAATTTTTGCTTTTGTATTATATATATACGTTAATATTTTTGTAGCAAAAAGGAAAATTAAAAGTCTCCATATATTACGAAACGTATTGTCCATGCAGTAGCAGTTTACTGAGCAAGCAGGTCTACCCAGCTTATAAACAACTATCAGAACACCTCGAACTTGATTTCGTGCCTTTTGGACAAACTAAGGTACCTATTTAACATCCAATAAAAATCACGAAAATTAATTTAATTGTAGGAATATATGGAAAATGGCGTAAAGGTATTTAAATGCAAACACGGCGAGCAAGAATGTTACGCGAACAGAATCCATGCGTGCGCTATTGCGGAAAACATCGAACAATTAGCTCTCGTCACGTTCATCAAATGTATCGTGGGTGGAGCCTACTCCGACGTGGAACTTACACAGGTATTTCGTGTGAAAACTTTTCCTAAATAATCACGTTAAATTTTCAGTGTGCCATCGAAGCCGCCATGTCGTGGGATTCCATTAAACACTGCGCACACAGTCCTAACAGCGATTATATTTTATCAGTTTTCGGCGAAAGAACCAGAACTGCCGCTCTTGAACACACGCCCGCCATTATTTTCAACGAAACCTTCAATAAAACCCTAGATGAGAAAGCAAGACATGGATTTATGGCTACTGTATGTGATCTTCTTAAAGATTTAGAGGTAAAAAATTGTGTGAATGTTCATTTGGAACAAATACGTCATTAATATTGTACATAATATTATATTTGTTATTATGTTTATTTACTAAGAAATAAAATAAATTAATTGTCGATGCTGTACATTAATTAAATGTACAGATAATGTTTTATTTTTAAAGAATATGAAAATTTATAATAGTGGATAATTAGTTTATCAAAGAGGCATATGATGACAAAACGGTACAGAAATGCCCCATAGGGCTTACAATTTTGCTTTTATTGTGTTTTTCATCCCTTTATCCTCTAGTCCAAAAGCTGTAGTCCAAAAGCTAATAAATACCCCAAACAAACGGTTTAGTTACCATTAATTACTAAAATGATAATTAGTGCATAGGAACATGTGATGGTGGTAATTGGGAGATTTTCGTGATTGGTATTTCACTGAGCTGCTGATCAACCGGTATGCGCGTATCGTACAGCGAAGGTGCTTGAAAAATAATACCACAAGTTCCGCCAATGCACGCAAGTGTAAACACCCATAGAAAGAAACGATCCAACACCATCGATACGAATTTCCAATCTTCGACGACCTGAAAATTGTTATTATTATACCATTTTTTTTATCGAAACTTACCTCATTATCTTTGTCCGCATCTCTGATATGTTGTGCGATAAATCGCACACCTTGTAAAGCAGCAAGGACATTCGATGACAAAGTTTTGGGTGTAACATTTGATGAACATGTCACTGCAATTTTGCACAAATTAAACCAAAGGGCGTGAAAGAAAAGAAAATACTTAAAAGTAAATGTAAAAACAACGTGCATAGAAAGGAGAGAAGATACAAAGACAAGAACATACTTTAGAAAATAAATATACGAGGAAGAATAAACATGCATAGAAAGGAGAGAAGTTATAAAAAAAATGAGAAAAAGGTAAAGGGGTGGCAAGAAATTAAGGATATAATAAAGATAAATGTAAAAGAGTGAAAAGCTTGACAAGAGCAGATAATAAATAACGATGCTCACAAAATGTCAAAAACACTTTGACACTTCCATATACAAAGAGAAGGTTATGTGGAAAATAAGAATAAAGTAAAAATTTCAAAATTTTCGCAAAAAAAAATTGAACAAAGAGGAGAGAAGACTAAGAATGAAGTAAAAATTTCAAAATTTTCGCAAAAAAAAAATTGATCAAAGAGGAGAGAAGACTAAGAATAAAGTAAAAATTTCAAAATTTTCGAAAAGAAAATAAAATTTGAACATAGAGGAGAGAAGACTAAGAATAAAGTAAAAATTTCAACATTTTCGCAAAGAAAAAAAAAAATTGAAGAAGAGGAGAGAAGACTAAGAATAAAGTAAAAATTTCAACATTTTCGCAAAGAAAAAAAATTTGAACATAGAGGAGAGAAGACTAAGAATAAAGTAAAAATTTTCAAATTTTTGGCAAAGAAAAAAAATTTGGAGACTAACAAAAATATAAAAAAAATTAAGCAATGACGTGATTAAAATTGGAGCATACGAGTTTTACGTGCATTTAATTAAATGGTCATACTTTACACTTGAATCAATTACTAGTTTATTAAGCAATTAATTTTGACTAGGTACCCCGTTAAATATCACTAAAAATTTATTTTATTTACCTCAACGTTTAATCACTTACTTGACGAATGCGCTTTCATTTTATCGTCGTGCTCTTGGTTTTGCATCACAAAACTCGGTTCTCTTGTCGCTATTTTAAAATCCGATGTAAAAGGATCTCCCATATTTAATCTAAAGTCGAAAAGTTAATTTTGGCGTCATTTTACGAAATTTGCGACTTACTGCATTTCTAATTCGTTCGCGTAGCCTCTCGGTGGTAAAGTGTCGTCATATTCCGGTAAAGTGTACGTCGTCCTTCTCATTATCAACAATCTTGGCATGAATTGTAAAAATATTTTTCGCACCCAAGGCGACATTTTATGCGTCGAAGGTGACCTTCAAAAAATGAATAAATTCAATAAAAGTTTTCAGCATGATGTTATTTTGTATTCGATATTTTGAAATTTTATGTTTAGCGGATTTTTATTTAAAAACAAACAATTTGATTTTCCTGGCTCGCTCATTAAGGGAATTCGCATCTTAATTAATTTATATGTTCCGTCTGCGGGGTTTTAATTAATTAATTAATTTTAATTAATATCTGGGTTTTTTTGTAACAAAACGACGTGGCTTTTATATTTTGTTCCGCATATTATGAAAGAAAAAGAAAATGGAAAGGTTTTTTTTATGTTGAAAGCATGTTACTCAATATATGTATTATTTTAAAACAATGAAAATTATTATATTTCATATGGAAAATATTTTATCAATATTATAAAAGTTGCTTAATGTGTTTAATTTTGACGCAGATAACATAGAAGAGTATATTGAAGACATCAACATACTTTCTAGGACTGCAAACCCTTAAAGTTGTGAATAAAATGGAAACAGTCAACATATCTGTAACAATCTGTCTCTTACAATATCATAAGGAAATTAAGACAGTATCACTATAACTTTCTAGACAGTATTTATGTGATCTTTCAAGGAAGTTACTTTGGAACTGATAAGCGTTTTGAAACGATGTTAAACATTTTTACAATTATCGATAGATAAACAAAAACATTTATTTTATAATGCATGATTTTTAAAAGCAGTCTTTTTTTCTAATGACAATTACTAGATTTAATATTGCTTTAATTTTGCTTAATGTTAACTTAAGATCATACAGACAATTATTACAAAAAAATTCTGGAAAGTTTACTTCTAAGAAAAGTATTATATGAAAATAGAACTTCATCGAAAAAAACAATTCTAAACTAGTTTAAATGATCTAGAAAATATATGAACCCATAAATTTTATTTGCATTTCCAAGTCGCATATCTGCATGTCTTACTAACATTACATTACTAACGTAGAATTTATTTTTTATTCATTTGCAAATTACTCTTATTTCAAATGTGGGAAGAGTTCATTAATATTTCAGAAACATAAAATGTTAGAATTAAGTAACAACGGTCGATTGATGGTAATCTAATTCGATACAACCCATCATTAAAAATACATTTTCCTGCCACCGTTATGATTGAATACAAAATTGTATCAAATAGCACACTAATTATCTGCAAAAACCTGGTAATTTTCTTGCACGGTTTGATTTCAAACTTACCTAAAATGAACGTTGAGCACGCACACGGTCACCCAAATGGACGAGGTCACCAAGATCATCGTAAACAATAGATATTTTCCCAGGAGCGGTACGGCCAAAGACGTCGGCGGAATGATCTCGGCAAGGAGCAAAAAGAAGACGGTTAGTGATAGCAGGATCGATACACATAAAGTAACTTTTTCGCCCGAGTCGGATGGAAGATAGAACACCAAAACCGTCAAAAACGTAATTCCCACGCACGGGATTATTAAGTTTACCGTGTAGAAGAGCGTTTTCCTACGCATCGTTATTTTGAAAGTTATATCTGCGAAAAACAAATAAAATTGCATTTGAGAAATTACTTTAAGTTTAACGCTGACGTAAATGTACGAAAAAAAGATGTATATAAATAATGGAGAACGTGAGTGTAGGTACCAAGTTGGACCAAAATAAGAAAAATTATTTTATCAAGTAAATGTTTAATAGACTTTGCCAAGGAAAAATTTGTTAATTACTAAAAATACATTCCCAAAAAGTAAATACATAAAGGAACGTTGGTCTCACCAAGTGTATTAGTAAGGGAAAGCGAAGAAAGAGATATAAATGATATAAGAACATACATAGTACCGGATGCTGACATTGACCACTTTATGGACGGATTAAAATGGACCATATACCAGTTGTAAAACACAAAGTGTAGGAAAAATAGAAAAAAAGGATAGTCAGGCTTAAGAATAAAGTAAAAATGTAGAGGAATAATAGAGGAAAATAAACACAGCAATGAGTAGAGCAGTGTCACCGTCAAACAAAAGAGAGAAAAAAGAGGAAATCATGGTATGATGAAGAATGCGAAATGGAAAAACAAAAGCGAAATGAAATGAGATTAAGAGCTGTAACAGAGCAAACAGAAGGAATAGACAGATGTACAGAGAGCAATGAAGACGGTACTGCGAAAAAAACAGCACCACCAAGAGATATTAGATATATTGAAAAAATTGCGAAAAACTATAAAGAAATAAGAAATCTATATAAGGGTATTCCAGTATACCACCGAAGAAAGAAGTAGAAAGAAAGAAACTAAAGAAGAAGAAGTAGAGAAAGGAAACGACTAGCGAAGAACAGCCACCGAGTAGGGAAGAAACACGTAAAATAATAAATGAATTGAAAAACAATATAAAAGTCTGTGCAGAAATAGACACAGGACCGTACTTAGAACCGAATGCCCATGCAAAAAATTTTTTTCGAAAGTTTAAAATGTAATCAGGACCGCCGTTTTTGCGGATTTGGGTTAAGGTCAGCTATCACCCGTTGAAATAGTGGGACATATTTCAGACTGGCCCTCTATATAAAATATATTTAAAAAAATATTTTAAATTTTATTTGGGCTTCATTTATAGCACGGTTTAATTTTAGGATGATCCATTTCGAGAATTTCCCTTGCGTATTGCTATTATAGTGATTGGAAACTCTATATATGTACCACATTAGGAACTTTTTCAACAGACATGTTGTCGTCTATTTCAGTTACAGAAGCAAGCATATCGCTTAGATTGAAATTTGAAACCGACGCCAAGTCAAATAATTCAAACATAAAGAAACAAAGAAACAGAAACATTGGAAAATTTGTTAACGCATATATATTGCTTGATTCTGTGAAATCCTCAATACCCATTTAAATTGTTTTAATTTTTTTTTTAAATAATAGATTTTGAAAAAACGTATTATATAATTAATATAATTGTTTGTTATTTATCCTTACATGTTTAAAATTTATTCTTGAAGCACTAATTATGACGAAAGGTTATAATTATTTAAGAATTACTAATATAATTTTCTGACGAATTAGTGTCTTCCACGAATACTTAATTGCTGGGCCAGACAAAACATCAAAAATATGATAAGGTCACGTCTGTCTACATAGGTTACATTTAGAGTTTTTTTTTTAATAAAACTGACCATGAAGCTTTAATAACATCTATTAGTTTAGGTTTTAAAAATTAAACAATTTTATGACGTAATATCTAAGTTTATTATATTTTTTAACTAAGCTAAAATTTGTTTTACATAAATTTATTTCTGTACGAAAAAAATATAATAAATTATTCAAACGAAACTTCAAAAATACCACGCTAGACTTAAATGGGAATCATTTACCTGAATACGGTTCGTCACAGCAAGGGTAATATTCCTCATTGCGGGTTGCCGGCACTGCCAGGATATCCCATTCTACGGAGAGATAAAATTCCGATAAATCAATTCCGACTTTAACAATATTACTCCCTGAAACTTGATCCATGTGTTTCAAGTCGACCTGAAACATTGTAACAAATTACAGGACTCGATATTGTTACGACATTATCGTAATAATTTAACTGTTTATAGCGTAAAATAAAACAAATGTAAATTTATTTTTATTTATTAAAATAATCTGAAAATATTGGAATCAATATCGAGAAATTGGAAATAAAAGTTTAATAAACGAAGGAAAATATTAAACATTTTTTTTTCAAAACTCAATAATAAACATCCTGATTTATGGATTTAGAAAATTTCTTTATTGAATATAAAATCTCGATATATAAAATTAAAGCTAAAATTGCTATAAAAATGCCTATATACCATTTTATATCAAGAATAATAAATAAAATTGCTTTACTCGAAAATTTATTATAGGGATGAGAATTCAAGAAAATATTTGTTTTCTTCACTAATGAATTCATCATGGAAATATAGCACACGTTTAATAGAAATTTTTGACATCAGAAAGCCAAAGTATATGAATGACTGGCGAAAAATGATTGAATGCAATAACTATTTTGAAATGTGATTTTACTGACATTAAAGGTGAATCAGGCGACGTGAAACGCCCATTAAAAATCCAAATCATTATCGGTGACTCAACAGGTGCAGAATTGTATTGAAATTAGTTGAATATATAAATTATTCACATTTAATAAATTCATAATAAATTCATTTTCAGTTCAACTTCCCTTAACGAACGTTTAATTTTTTTATGTTATCGTAAAATTATCATAAAAGTGGGTACAATTTATTTTTAATTACATGCCACGAGCAACCAACAACAAACTATGAATATTATTAAGATTATTCACCAGCAGGCACTTACTTATAAAAAACATAAAGTTACGCGGTAGTTTTATTATCGAGTAACAGTACCCCGTGTTCAAGAAACTAATTCTTCGTCACGTTTTACTATTGCTTTATTACTTTACATCATAGTCCTTTATCGATGTTAATATAAAAGCGAATTACCTTCCTTCATGGACGTTTTATGTTTAAATAAAAAGGAAACTGCAATCGCCTCGTTAATTTGTACTAAATTTTCCAGGACATTATTTGAAATAAAGAGCGAAATAAGAGGAATCCAATGGGATTTTGTGAAAAAGTATTTTAATGAAAATCGACATAAATGTGATCGTTATAACATGGTAATGGATAAGTCATGTCCAATATTTTTATTTTTCAGAAACATCAGAAATTTTAATATTTATGTTTGAAAAACATTTCCTTTAATCTTCATCGAACCGGGAACATTTTTATGAATTAATTTTCGTCTTCAAGAAAATTCCGCTTATAATATTTTTTAATTAGCTCATATTTTCTTTAAAAAGGATTTAAGATAGAAACATCTTTATTGGATCGAAACAAATAAAGCTATTCGATTCGATGGTAAATTCACAACCAAACATTTTGTGGTGAAATTATTAAATAATTTCTAAAACGAACGACGACTTGTAATATGCAATAAGTTGTTAAATAAATACTTTGATTCTGTTTGCAATAACTGAGTTAATATTTAAGCGCATTGAATTTAACGAAATTGGACAATATCTGTATTCATACATGAAATTTGCATATGCAGATTGGATACCCAGTTTGAATTAGTACACAGTATTGTTAAGATTAAACTACTGTGTAACATTTCTTGCTTGTGTTCGAATGAGAACACGTAAGTCCACCGAATCCCGTATGACGCGTTGAAAATTATTTCAATCGTTTATCAATTTAAATTTTAAACTCCAAAAACGTGTCAAAGATCAAAGTTTAAACATTTCATCGCTTTAAATTTGTAACTTGATATTTATTGAATTACGTCCGCGGCAAGTGACATTAATTGGTAATAAGATATTGAGGACGAGGCTCGTTTTGTTAAGAAATAAATTAAAATTGATTTATTTACTTACTCACCTGCAAACCGTTGTAAGTCCACGATGCAAATTTCATCAGACAACTCTGTTCGTCGAACGGAAAATATTGTACGTTTATTTCACACGACGATTTATATATCGATGGTGGCTTCCAAATAACTTCGCCGGTATAAGAAAGTGTGGCTTTTGTCATTAGAGTCACTTCGTAATTTCCATCAGCGCTGAAAGATGCTTAGTGATTTTTCTCTGTATAAAGACAATTAAGGTAATATGGTTATGATTATATCGAAAGGATTTTTATTCATTTTAAATTAATTTACTTTTTTAATAAACCGAAAAGCCATTATGTCGGAGGAAAAGCTAAAGTTAATTTCATTTATAATTTCTTGTTAGTCAATTTATTTTAATAAGCCCCTCGATAGGTAAAAGTTATATTTTACTTTCGTAAATATCCTCTTGGTAATGATATACAAAATTTCGAAAATTTTAACATTAATTATAATCTAAAAGTTACGAAAATTATGTAGCGGAAAATTATGCTCAAAGTTGTTATTGATGGTAACTTACTTATTGAAGAGAACAATGTCTGGCAACCAAATATGTTCAGAAGGTACGTATAACATTTCCACACCGCCATATTCGTAAGGATTCCAAGTCAACTTATAATCGAACCATTTCTGTAAAGCAGTATATTTAATACTGAAAAGGTTTGAAACAAATAAATTTTTCAAAAAAATTTACAGTAATGCTAGACATAAAGAGCTAGGGAATAGAATACATTTCAAGTTAATGACATTTCTTGGATATTGAAAATTAAGTTATTTCCTTTGGGAAAGAATGTACGAAATTGAGTTATAAGGAATAATTGACACGATGAAAAATAATTTCTTCACCATAAAAGTATAATTTGTAGTCTGGCAGCTTCATTTATGAAAACAATCATTTATAAGAGATATTCGTTATCAGATATCAAAGTTACTTTCGAAAGGCAGAATCTGTGTCTTTGAAACTTTCCAACATTTTCAACACAGTAATTTTATTATGAAATTGTAGATTATATTTTTCTTAAAACCGAGTTAGAATAAAAATGACAATGTGTTACAAAATTGTAAAATTTTTATTAATTTTTACTTAATTAGTTAATTAAATGTTTGTTGCAAATGCAAATTAAAATCCTAATTAACAAACTGAAATAAAAAGTTCAGTTCTCATTAATTATTATTGTACAACTTATAATTTGTTATTACAATGTAATTCGAATGTGTTTTATTTTACACATTAATTAAAATAACAACAAGCTTTAATTAAATGTACCCAAATATAACTTAATTTTAAAAATATGTTTGATGTTTGTATTTATAAATTATATACCTACATTTAAATTGTAAATTAATCCTCTAAAAACTCAAGATCGTCATCATTGCTCAAACATAATTTTAATGAATTTATAAAGACTTAACGAATTTAATTAAGGCTTATAATTGAGCAACCATGTTGGGAGAATTCAAATATTTCAATTTTATTATTTAATAAAATGCTGTCGGGAGAAAGCAACTTCCAGATATTTCGGTTTTATTATTTAATAAAAAGATGTGATTCCTAAGAACGGAGCTTTTAAGCTCACAAACGGAGGTTTCGTCAATATTTCTGAAATTATATTTATCGTAAACTTAGAAGTATGTTTCAGTGCAATATGATGGTGAGAGATTAATTTTAGTTCCTCTGGGTACTAAAATTTATAATTTAAGGAATTTGAAGGAAAATAAAAAAATATATATCTTAATTTAATTACGGAATCTCTCGACGATAAATAAATGTTTGAAAATAAGTTTTAGGGCTTAAATTTAAATTGTATGGATACAGCGTACCCCTGTGGAGGAAAGTGGTGTTTACATAGTTATATTAGATTAAAATTTTTGATTTTGGATACCAAAAAAAAAATGTTTTTTCGCACTAACGTAACAAGGACTCCCTTAAAATCAAAAAAATCCATACTTTTAAAGCAAATGTATGAAAAATTTGTTTATATAAAATTCCACCTAGGAAACTGTATGGGTTTAACTGTAACACAAAAATTTGAATTTTTAATTTTGATTTTGTTGTTTCGAATTTGTTTAAAGTTTGTCATAAAATGTTTGGAAAATGACAAAAATTTTGACAAAAGTTCTAAAAATATTACAACAAAGTAACCAATTTCAAATTTTCAAAATTTAAGAGAAGACTTACCTGAACCACCCATAGATTAGTCGTCATAACTTGATTCTTTAAGTTCATCTCGATAAGCTGAGACAATTTCAATCCCAACCAAACGGTCAGAGTTTCAGTATGATTAACAACCGGTCTAATTAATCTATTGTAATTGCTCAGCAGGTCGTCATATAATCGTTTAGCGTCCGGATTCGCTTCCATTTGTTTAATACCAGCTGAAATAATCATCGGACGGTAAACTGCACACAAACAAATACAAATCACTTACCGGAAACGTTCTTCAATTTGAAGAAAAACACAAAACAAAATACAACTATTCGCCAATGTAAATGCATCCCTTATTTGTTTACGTTTTGTTACGCCCAAATTTCGGTAACTATGACATTTGGATGCTGAATGTACTTCATCTTGGAAATCAATTTTCTCGCGCTTGCCCCGTAACGCCCACCATAAATAACGCCTTAACAATTATTGTAATACTATTTTACGATTAATTATAACAAATACATCGCGAATTTGAAAAGTGTTTGAGATTTAATTTTATCATAATTTGAATCTACCATTGGCACAACGTGAAAGTTGTGCAAAAAGTTGCGGAAAAAATTAATAAATAAAATAAAAATTTCATAAAATAAAAAATGGCAGTATCTATTAATTTAAACATTATTAGTTTGCATCAATTATCTTTGTTGTAATGAACGAAAAATAAAGGTAAAAAAATTGAAATTACCTTTGCAAAATATTTTAATGTATGGACATTGCCTATCATATTTCCCAAAACTTCCATGTCATCAAAATTATTTCCACGGTTATTAATTTATATTTATTCGTACTTTCAATCAAAAGTTTTAATAAACATTCGAAATTCAAATTTCACGTCACAACAGAGACTGTAGGTTGGCATGTCCAGAAAATTAATTCACGGCCATTTAATTTCGACCAATAAGATTAAACTTATACGCACTCCAACAAGATTATGGAAAATTTCGTATGATCACAGGATCACAGAACCACACTAAAAACAAAATTTTATTCGACGAGTAATTTTTGAACTGTTGGGCGAAATTAATTACCAC
>JAFFZR010024239.1:0-16967 GCA_018397195.1 Lethrus apterus | reverse complement strand
TACGATTATAATGTCAAAAAAAAAATTTTTATTTGTAAGTCTATTTTTTTCTTATTTATCAACCTTCATACCTAATGCGCCACCTCAAGATATTGAGTTAGGAAGCTGTAATTTTGCATGCACATTTCCATTACTATGGATCAATGTTTGAGAAGGCAGGAAACTTAAAATTAAAAAAAAAATTTTTCACTCCACCCTAATGTATATGCATGCGAGTTGCACACTCCCCCGTGTGTAAAATGTTCTCATACGAGGCAAGCGCCCTGAGTGTAGCCTTGCATATAGCAATGTACATATACGATAAAATTATTGTACGCAAGTCAAAAGATCTGATAACGTATGTTGCGTAATAAATTATCGCATACGGAGTAATTTAAATTTTATCATCCAAGGTACGACTTAATTATTTCGTTAGTTTCCTTAATATACGTCCTGTGAGAAATATAATGACGGCGATAAGAATTGTTTGAAATGGGTTTTGTTATTACGCACTTTTGTGTCCACGTAATGAATGCTCACCACAGGACTACATTATTGACTAAAATTATCATTAAGGATGTCTTATCGCATGCACATGTCGTTATAAAATATAACACGATTTGATAAAGGTTCGAGTACAAAAATCGTCAACATTAAACGCCATTTGAAAGTAATCGAATGTATAAAACACAAGTAGTAAGTCAATTTGAAACAAGCTTACTAGGGATACCAACCGCGGTAAACATAAGCCTCTGCCACTACACATCCATAATGGGCAGTACTAAAACCAAGTCTAACTGTAACAACTAGACAGCAGTCAGAACTACAAGCTCAGTAATTATACCCGAAACAATATTATGTGCAACATGGGGATTAATTATCCCCATACACCAAGAGGGAGTATCTGCTTTCTTGTTATTCCTGCGTATCTATAAATATACTTGGATTGTTCTTTTAATATAATAAACATCCTCTCATACTAATTTTCTTGCCATTAATTCAATGTATGATTTTCATAAACAAAAAAATCTTTTGTTTTATTGTATTTATAACTAACACTTTTTGCAATAAATTGTTGAATCTGAATAAATTTTTGAGTAAAATGTAAACCATATGATACTCCAATAATACTGTATTCCTTCTTCATAACATAATTGTTTTAATATACAGAACAATTTATACCGCCATTATTTTTTTTATAATAATTGTGGACGCTAAAAATAACACTCTAAAAGACATGATTTGTCACTTCGTACTATGACCTAACAATATTTAACAATTAACGTATATAAACGGTTAAAAGAATGCCATTCTTTTTGTTTCCTCTTTCCCACAAGTGAAGTTATTCTTGCATAAAAATGAAACTAAAACGTCTAATTTAAATATACGCTGAGTTTTTAATGCTTTTGTATTCGCAGTTATTTTATTGTTTTCGTAGCGATCGTTTTGTTTGCTTGCAAAGATTCTAATTAAATTTATTTGAAAGCACATAAATACATGTTCCTTAATGAATCTCATACATTAATATCCACGACCAAACAACGCGTAGGCGATCCAACCATTCTTAAACCGGCGACAACGGACCATTTTTATCCTGAATATAATAAAATACAAATAAAATACACGTTCATGCAACGTTTTTTTTTTTTTCTTTTTGGTATAATAAATATCTGTAATTTTGTAATCCGGCCGTATGTATTAATTAAGGTATGATTTCATTGTGTATCAGACATTGTGAATAAAATTTGCTAACGTGTTTGTTACACACAAAGTTTGATAATTTAAACTCTCCATATTTCGTGTTTTTCCAGTTATGTGGGGATATTGTTTAGCGGTTAATAATAATTATTATAAAATAAAAAATCTTGCCCGTCTTCCATTGTTTTTATGAAGCATGAAAAACGTCGCAAACTTTTTGTTTTTCATCATAACATCATATAGCATTATTTTTAAATACCCTCTAAACACAATTAAAAAACATTGTTATGTCACGCAGGAGTATAGTGGACACAACGTAGAAATGTTTCTAGTTAGAAAGTAGGCGTAGGTAATTTTGGCAGATGCCCTATCCTGTTTTATATAAAAGAATATGGGATAATGATTATTATTGTGCAGATGCGTATGTGCAAATTTCGAGAACTTACGTCCAGAAAACAGAAAAAATTTCCTGGTCAGAAAATGAATTGAAAGATATAAATTATGTGTATCAGCAACTACAGAAGAAGGATGATGAAAGTAAATAATGGATACTAAAAGCTGTAAGTTAGGATGACAGCCTTCATTTTCAAAGGAACAAGAAGTGGAGACTAAAAATTACGTTTTAAAAATTTATTTTATGAAATTTCATGAAAGTCATAAGGCTCGAAACCGCAGAGGAAAGGAGCACTAATCGAATAATAGCTAATAAAGAAAGCACCACTGAAATCATATTTTAATAATTTGGTAAAAGGTGTTCCTGACAGCTAAGATTCATGTGGATTAACTTCTATTCAGTGAAATTTAAATAATTTTGGACCCAAAGGCAAAAAGAGAATGAAGAAGAGGTAAATTCATATCTATAATTTGTGCTTTTAACTCAAAAGTAATTTTCTCCTCATCGTTTTTCAAATTCCCAAAATGAATTTTGATGAATAATATAAGAGTGGACCAATGTGGTCTTTTTATAGACATAAATATTTTATAGATTTTTTGAAAGCTTTATGAGTCACGAATAGTCCGGATAGCTCCGGACCATTCTACCTATTCTCAATTCGGCAACGTGCTAATAGCAAGGGGAAGGTAATAGTCGATAGTAGATGTAAAAACATATAGAAGAGCAAATGCGGATTCGGACAACTTCATGCTTGTCAATTAGGCAGAAAGTGAGAAAAAATATAAAAAAAACGAAGCATCGCGGCGTAAATGTGACATAACAAATTAAATGATGAACACAGTATAGGGAATAATTACGAAAAAAAAGCATCCAAAACAAATTGATTGAGCAATTCAAAGAAGACATAGAGTTAGAACGCAACACAATAAAAAGATGTATAAATTATGCAGCGAAGAAAAACCTGCTAGAAGAGGCTCGACAAAAGATGAGCGGAGCGAATGGTATAACGAAGACTGCAGAAATAACATACAAAAAAGAAATGATAGAAAATTTAAATGGCTGAAGAAGATAGAACAGAATATGAAAAAGTAAGAAAAGAATGTAAAAAGTTCAAAGTTAATTTGAAAAACAAAAAGAAGCTGGTTAGATGACGAAATAAAAGAAACTGAACAAGAAAATAAGTATAGAAAAATGAAATTATTATACAAAAAATAGGAGAGCAGAATAAGATTTACAAAGAAAAAATAATTGGAATGAAAAACAAGGAAGAAACAATAACGGTAGACGCGTAACAACATAAGCAAATATGGAAACAACATTTTAAGATTCTATTAACAGAACATGAAAAGCAGGATTCAGAAGAAAATGAAGAAATCAAGACAGCGATAAATAAAAGAGTTATTAGGCGATCCAACAAATAGATGAAATAATAAATAAGAGTAGAAACGGGAAATCTCCGGCAAAGATTGAATAAACATAGAACTGTTTAAATAAGAAGGATCGTTTATAAAATTTATTAGAAAAATATGGAAAGAAGAAAAAATGCTCCAAGATTTGGGACAAATCAATGTTGTAAAAAAAGGAGACCAGAAAATATATCACAATAACAGAGAGCTAACCCTATTAAATACACCATATAAAATAATGGCCACGCTAATTCAAAGAAGATTAGTAATCGCGACAAGAGACAGTGTGGATTCATGCAAGAGAAGTCAACAGTCGGCGCGCAATTCACACATTGAAGGAAGCAATGGAAAAAGCTTATTACTCTTTATAGATTTCCAGCAAGCTTTCGATCAAAAGAAATGAATTATAAATACCATTAAAAGAACTAGGAATGCATTCAAAATTGAGGAAACTGATATCGATGAAAAGGACAACTATAAGTGTTAAAACTCAGAAAGGGAAGGCCAAGAATTCGAAATTGATAAGATAGCAAGGCAGGGCGATTCATTGCAAGCAACACTCTTCTACTTGACATTAAAGTACCAAGGAAAATAAAGAAAGAAACTCTGAGAACAAGAGGTGGGCAGACAGTTGCGTACGCTGATGACATTGTGTTAATAACAAAAATCAGAAGAATAATGATGGAAATGCTTAAAGAAATAAGTACAGAGAGAAGAAAAATGGGACTAAAAATAAACAACTAAACGACTAAAAATGAAACTAGGGGAATATATTTTTGAAGTCGATAAATTTAAATATCAGGGAGTAATGATAGCTAGCAATGGGGCTAACGAGATGCAGAAATCAAAGAAATAATAGTCACAACAAACAGGGTATTCCAAGCAAACAAAAATCTACTTAGAGTAAATTACTAAGTAAAAACTGCAAAACGGAAATCTATAGAACAATAATCCGTCCAAAATTGATTAATGCGGCTGAAATACTGAGCCTGACAAAGAAGCAATAGTAAGACCTAAGAATATTAGAAAGGAATAGTGAAAATGATAGTAGGGCCAAAGAAACTAAATTATACTGAACACAGAAGAAGAACTAATCCCGAACTTTTACAATTAATAGGGAACGATATAGTAAGGAAGATTAAACAACAGTGAGCCAAATGGTTGGGTCACGTATGGTGAGCTGAGCCAGGTTCAGTATTATATGAGATTTTGGATAGGAATATGGGCAAAAGAAGGACGCGTGTGAGGCCGAGAAGTACGTCGCTACAAGAAGTAGAACAAAATTTAAACAGGACCGGAATCAGCAACTGGAAAGTAAGGGCGAACGATAGAAAGCTGTAGAGAGAAGTGTGTGAAGCAATATAAACGGAAAAGGGGGTTGATCTCCAAAATACGGAATAGATATAGAGAACTTTAAGGTAACCATACATTTTTCATTGTGTATATACCATTAAGGCAGAGTTTTTTGGTACTACTGACGACGATTTCGTAAGTAAGAGTTAATTAAATTACAGCTAAAATTACTGAAATTATGATGTTTTAGTTTTCCAATCAATATAGTGTAAAACGCAAACCTTATATAGATCACAAAAGGTAATTTAAATCATATCTCCACATTAATGAAATCAAATATAACATAGATTTTCTTTTAAATTTGATAGAGTTCCCACATGCACAGTGGTAAGGCATTTTCCACTACGACTTGTGGCTTAATTTAATTATCTTTGTTTTCTGAAAAATCTCCAGACTGCCAAACGAAGTGATATTTTTTTGGGAAACAGTTTACTATTAAAACAATTTATTTTCGAAAACTAAAAGCGGTGAAGGATGTATTTTATGTATTTACTATAATATTATTCAAATATAAATATGAAACTTGTAATTACTTTAATTAAATGATAAATTTGTTTTTAATTATTAATTATATATTGGAACATAACTGTATGTTAAGTTCATTTATAATCACTACAATAATATGTTTAATCAGCTATTTAGTTTAAATGACATTAATGATATTCCGTATTTATAAATCCTGTCAATACGAATAGGGAAATGATTCCCGAGGCCAAAATATCTACTACATGTATGATTACAATTATCTAATTAGACCCGTACATACTTTTCCACCTGTGCGTTTATTCGTAACATGCAATCCAACTGACATAATCAGTAACAGTGTGCTGATCTGCAAGGGAAGTATACGATGCGGACCACACCGACGATTGCACCACCCAATGCATTAATGACCATTCGATGTTGCTATAATTTATGTGCCCGTGTTAGGACGTGAGTGGGAAGCTAACGCACTGCACTGATTCTTATTATCTTAAGTATTAGATATGGGGCGATCTTGAGTTGTTGCTGCAATAATTACCTCCAGTATATTTAGTGATTTTTAATGACTACATTAAAAAAATACAACTCGATTTAATTCCCTTGTTTCGAAGTCGAACTTGATTCCGTGGAAACAAGTTGTTTTGGATACTGATTTTATATTCAAAAGACCATCCAGGTAGAACTGTCTTAAGTTTTTATTAAATTAAAGTATGTAAGTCGATGCAAATCTAAACCTGGTGTGACCATATTGTAATCGCTGAATTAATGAAATATCTATTTAATATTTTAATATGAATGGAACATTTATTGAAAAATCGATGAATATAGAACGCATGTTCGCAGTATCTTAGCTTTCCATATAATTTTTTTCATTTTTATAAGTTATTTCAAACAGATTCAAACTATCAGGATAAAAAATATAGAATGAAACTGAAGGTAGTAATTTATACCTTTTGCTGATTTCAGTTTCTCCGTCCATTGAAACTGAAGATTATTTACTAAACATCATCATCTCTGCTGAAGGACAACTGGGTCTTCCTCATTTTACTTATAAAGTTTATAACATTCAGTTAAGTGCAATTATCTTCTGTCACAAAATTATTTTCCTGGATGGTATCAATTATCTATAATGAACCTAGTTGGCTGCGACGGTATCCTTGACTAATTGACTTAATTTTACTTCAGTTTCAAACAAAAATTTCAAAAGTCGTTTTAATAATATTAATATATCCATTAATACATCCATAAAAAAACATTACCTTCAATTACGTATACAGGGTGTAAACTTTAATTTGGCCTACCATTGGCATCTAAGCCATAAGAGATAGAAGATCGGTTAAATCAGGGAAAAGCTGGGTATTTTGGGGGCCAATATTGCTTTCAAAACTGGAGTTAGTTTTCCAGATATAATTAAAAAATGAAAATGTGCCATTTTCTTCATTCGTCTGTATTTTTTTTTTTTTATTTATACTTTTATCGGAGTAATTTTTCCAGTTTAGTATAACACTTTATATAGAATTTACTCATGTTGCCAGAATCTTCGTCCGACTTCCCTTTTTAGAGATACGCGGTCAACTTTTTTTTTTCTTATGTGCGACATTTCAAGTTTTTATTCTGGTCGATAGCATTTTTTATACAATTTTCAATGATCTACGACAAACTAAGAAAACAATTTTGTCAATTATGTAAAACAGGGAAAACACTTCTTACATACTTTGGATATCAGTACAATTATAAATTTTCAAAAAAACACAACTTTAATTAACAACAAAAAATTATATAAAAAAATCTTATGAATATACAGTGTTTTCAACCCACTCATCGAGAGTGAACGTTGCTTTGTTAGTATTGACTGGATCTTTCATCTTAAAAGTATCTATCATAGTTTTCAGTTTAATGGCACACATAAGGAAGTCATCAAACTCAAGATCTCCTCTGTTATTTACATAGCGATGCACAAGAACGTTCAATATGCGATTGCTTAGATGAGATCTTGTAGAATTTAAGCTTGACGTAGTTCAAACCCATTTAATATAGTTGAATTGTCTCTGTCATATATAATTTAGAACCATCTTCCAATTTTTAATGTCAATCCATAAAGTCTTAAATTCCTTAAATCCTAATTTGCCAGAGTGATTTGCATCTAGCACAGCTAACATGCTTTTACATACATCCCTTGAAAAGCCTTCGTTCCTTGTTTCTAGCCTCATTGAATAATCCAATATATCTTTATGTTGCTTACAATCGACTTCACTGTCATCTCCACCTAATTTCAAAAAAACTTTATGTACCTTACCAGTTTGCTTGATTTCTTCTAGAGTTGGTTCCATGTCTTTATTTCTTACAAAAGATAACAAGTATCAAGTGCCAATTGAATTATGAAACGGCCCCCAAAATACCCGACTTTTTCCTAATTTAACCTATCTTCCATCATTTATGGTTTCTGAGATACCAATGGTGGGCCAAATTAAAGTTTTCACTGTATACTCTATCCTCTATAATTTTTATTAAAATTTATAATAAAACATAAGTACATTATGTTATAGCATTAACTAATAGTTGCGTACACTATTTTATCTACAACCGTAAATATGAAGAAGAAATTACCGAAATTCGTTAAATATAAATGTCGCCTACAATGTCATGTTGTCTGTTCCTAAATGTTTCATAGCAACGGTGTCAACAAGTACGGACAGTTTGCCGTGGACACTGCGTCAAATAATTTACTTTATCGCACTTGTGTTATAATGAATCTATTATATCACTTGTGTTATAATGAATTACTTTACGCACTGTTTGGAGTGCGAAAAAGCCTACGGTCGTAGATAAAATATATTATGTTTTATTTCTTGATTCGTACTGGTAAGTAAATTGTGGGTACCGTAAAATGGAGTGATCAGTTATCAGTTGTCATGAAGTTTGTGAGATACGTCTCTACGTTGCACAATTATACGGGGTTCAGGACTAACAGATAAGGAATTATAATATTTCTGAGAAAGAATACACTACTTTTAAGTCTGCGAAGGGCGAAAATTTTTGCATAGTGTATATCAGTTACACACATTAAAAATAGAGTTGGAGCAGAAATGGAGATATTTAAAGATACACATTCCAAAGGTTCCTAGATTCCCTCACTACGTTCAAAATACGCATAGCTGTAACTCAGTTCTTCTTGAATCTGAAATTGTATGTAAAGAGGAAATTATTCTTCTTGCTATGCATTTTTCTCTGAATTTAGAGATACTATGCAAGAGAGTTACACAGTAAGTACAGTTTCCAACAGCAAGGGTCACTTTTTTTGCAAATTGTTTTTACTCCATCCCACTTAGAAGTGATGGAAATATCTTGTCCTAGTAGCTTTATCAACGTAATTTTTGTATTGTTTAAAACTTTTATGTTCAATCCGTAAAAATTCTTGTTCTTGTTCTTCAAATTATGTATTAATTTTATCTTGAATGTAACAATGAAACCAACTTCATCAAACCAAAATAATATGTTTTTATTGATGATGATTATATTGTAAATTTTTTTATTTGATAATTAGAAATTTACTACATATATTTGATTACATTATTTACTAAATTCTTTCGGCTTTTCGATATTTTTTTTGTTGCTTTTGTATTCGAATTCGAAAGATTTTGTTTTAGTCTGCTTCTGCCTTACATATAAAAGTGTAAAATCTTCGCAGATGTTCTTTGCCTGGGTTAAACCATTTGATAAGGTTAGATACATCAGACCTCACTGTATACGCTTTCGAGTTCATGTTTGGGTTAAAAATCTATTAAGATTTATTATAAATTCCGTGACATTTAGAAGACAGCTTTGGAAGAGTATGGAATGGGTATAAAATACAAGAGACTTAAGTTATGATAATCGCAAGAAACCAAAAATAGTTAAATTTACAAATAGGTAGCATATCAGAAATATTTAGGCTCCTTGATAGACACTGAGGATAATTACGAATATGACATAAACAACAGGATAAAGGACGGTTTTTGTTCCAATCCTAATTTTTGGCTTTTTGTCAGGGGTCCTCACAAAGAGGAATAAATCTAAAATACAAACGGCAGAAATGATAATTTTCCGTAGTATAGGAGGAGTAACCAAAAGTGATAAGATTAGGAAAGAGGAAATCAGGAAATGGCTAAACGTAGAGTCGACATAAAGTTTCTCTTTCGCTTCTCTCCATGTAATTCATTTTCTTCCGATAATCCCTGCTATGTCGTCTTTCAAGCCTTACTTCGGTCTACCCATTCTTCTCTTGCTGTCAGTTTCTGTGTTTCAATAACTGTATTGAATCCTTACCAAATAGCTGAACCAGCCATGTCATCTTTTCTCTACGATAAAATGACACATAGAAATTGCCAGAGAAGAATGCGTAAACCGAAGAAAGGCCAACTTACAGGGACTATAGGAAAAAAGGAATTATATGGAGAGAAGCAAACGAGAATATTTAGGGGTAAATATAGAGAGAATTTATCAGAAAATAAATTCCTCGACACCGTACCATAAAAAAGGTTTTGGATAAACAACAAACATATTTTATAAAAATTTATCTTGTGTAAGAAAACGAAATTCAGATTCACACAAAACCATATTTAAACTATTTCTCTAATCCTTGCAGCGTATGCTGGAATAGGCTTTAACATCTGTAAGACGATCGTGGCCCAACCAAATCTCCATCCTTCTCAGTCCAATTCTTCGAACTTCGGACAAGTGATAAGGGGATGGAAATAAGAAAAAAAAACATCATAACTTCCCAACTTTTAAATTCATTTGTATATACAGAGCAATAATCTTTATATGCTAAAATAAAGATGTATTTTCGTCAGTACCCTACGAAAAATCGTGAAAATATGCTTAAGAAAATTTCAAATTCGCAGGACTAAAACAATTCACACATCAGGTCGAATCGCTTTTATACAGGGTCATTCCGAAACAGGTCCTCATATTTTAACAGGTGATAGGTGACCTTAACCCAAACCAAAATCCGCAAAAACGGCGGTCCCATCTTCATTTTAAATTTTCGAAAAATGCTAATTTTTATGTACGCATTCGGTTTTAAGTACGGTCCTGTGTCCATTTCAATATGTGCCGCGTTGAAAATCAACTTCCTTTGTCGGGAATAACATGAAATGTTTCAAAACAACCTTATTGATCATAATTCGGCGTTATCGATATTTTGCTCAAAACTTAAAATATTTTTTTCTGGCACACCCTTCAACATGACCGTCATTTTTGCATATTTGGGGCTGGATTATGTCAGTATTTATTGTAAATTAATAAATAAATTGTAATCTTGTATAAAAGTAACTGGTGAGTCGGCATTGTTTAATAAAAAAAACTGAAGGATTTCTTAATATAAAAATGCTTTTATGTAAATAAATATGTATGGTCGCTTTTATCTGCGAGTAAACAAATATTAAAATAATAGATTAAATGATGCTTAAGATATTGCAATTTAACTTAATAAAAATTAATGTTGCAGTAGTTTGTTTATTATGCAAATGAATACACATAAGTTTTCTGAACTGTCTTAACTAATTTCGGTGACTGGGACGATTAGCATGTTGCTCGGTCACATTCTCCGACTTAATCAAAATTAATTCGAATGAGTTCGATTTCAATAAAGTGATGCTGAGTTTGATAAAACTAAATTTAACAGAATGAAAATAATGTAATTTGTTTACGACCCGCATTAATATACACAAGTTGTTGGTGGGAAGTGTGTACCTTATTATGTGTGCCATATTAATTATTATGCAAATAAGTGTAACTTTCCAAATTTTGTACTTCACGTCGTTTCTTGGTTGAAAGAAAAAAAAGTTAAAATGTTCAACCAATTACAACCAAGAATTTGACATTAATCTAAATTTTAAATTAATGATTTTTCAAAACTAGTAGTTCTCCATATAAACTACTGGTTGGAATTTATTTGGAAGCTTTTCTATAAAGAAGAAATAAACTACAAACTTCAGTTCCATAAATCTTTAGTGTAAATAGTTTCTTTCTAGGTTTAAGTAAGAATCATCTAAGACAATTCAATCATGAACTACCCTAAGAAGTGACTTCTAAAACTGTTATATTGTAATTGGTCCACAGAAAACAGAAAACACCTTGGCGGGAGGAAAGAAAATCAGATCATGCCAGTTGTGTAAATTTGGATAGACGAATAACTAGTTTTTACTTAACTAGTTTTTACTTATTCGTCAACTGTTTCATATTCATTTAATTAACTTTCATTTGTTGGTGTTCCAGAAATTTATTATTATTATTAACTAATATATTTCATGAGAATCTATTCTAATAACTCAAATTATAATCAAGGTGGGTTTGTCACGAGTTGTTTTGTTTACAGTGATTGGTATGTTCTAACCTGATAACCAAATTTTCTCAATTTTTTCTATTTTTATTTATTTCTTCCAATTCTGCAATGTCGTCTTCTATTTGTTCCTCCCATCTAACTTTTTTCCTTCCTTTGGGTTACTATGCATTGCGTCCCACTCTATAATTCTTTTTAATGTTGGCTTTTATTTATTCTATTTATATAAACCCCTACTATCTAATTCTCATCGATTTAATAATTCTTACTATATTTTAGTTTCCCATTATCTTTTCAACTTCATGATTCGTTTACTATATTCGTATTTCCTTATTTCCCTTCTATTGTATTTCCCTTATTTTCTTTGGCCCTATTATCGTTCTTCTGATTTTCGTTTTCAGTATTTTAAGTTTTTCTTCTTCCTGTATGGTTAGTATGGTTTTGTTTTTATTATTGGTCTTATTATATCTTAATTTGTTTTTTTTTTATTTCTCAACTTTTACCATTTGCTTATTATAATAAAATAACTATATCCTTTCCAAATCTTCTTGATTATATCTTGTTTTTCGTTTTTTCAGTTTACCACTACTTAGTTTATTATTCTTCATTCATTTTCAATCCTCTTTTCTTCGCTTCTTCTTCTAAACTCAATATTGCTCTTTCTAGCTCCTTCTTACTTCTTGAAATAATTACTACATCATCTGCATATGCTATGACTTATGTTTATTTTTCGTACTCCTTCTATTTTTTTATTACCTCATCCAGTGACAGAGTGAAAAGTAGAGTAGACAAAGCATCTTCCGGTCTTCTTCATTTTTTAAATTGTGTCCTTGTTCTGTAACTGTAACTGTATTTATTATTCTTCCATCGTAATTTTTATCGCGCCTCTACTTTTTTTAAAATCTATCATTAACAGATTCCTCTTGTAAAACTTATATGCGTGTTTATGTTACACTCGTATCTTTTTACCATTATCTGTCTTAATAAGTAAGTTTTCCGTATATGTTTGCGGTCGTTCTTTTTATACAATCGTTACAAATATTAATTACAAATATGTTACATTAAGAAATGAATCACCTTTATAATTTTTACAATTTGCCATGTCTCCTTTTCTTGGTACGGGAGTTATCAATCTCGTCTTATATTCGCTCGAAATCTCCTCTTCTCTCCTTGTTCTTAGTATCAGTCAGAAAATTTTCTGCTTGTGTAATTCTTCTCCTACATCTTTTATTAATTCTGCGGTTATTCTGTGACATCCCTCAAATTTTTCCTTCTTTTGTTGGTTCTTCTAAACCTTACTTAATTTATATTTTGAATTTATTAATAAAATTCTTATTCCATTTTTTATTTACTTTTCAGTCGCTACTCATCATTGTGTATCTTTTCATAGGTTTTCTTTCAGTTTTGTTTGAATATCTGTTATACTTACGTAAACGGTAAACCAGTATAAATTATATGAAGGACATGAATCTCCGCAAACTAACAGACTAACGTTAGTTTCTGGCCAATAAACCCGTCGTCAGTACGGCTGCGCATTGGCTGGACTGTTGCTTCCTGTAATAACTTAGTTATTCGAGCACGGTCCCTATGTCCAAGTAGCAGACGAGTCCCGATGTTGCAACTCCCACCGATAGGTGTAGTTGCACATCATAATTTTACATTAGCAAATTTACTTTCAACATATTTTTAGTAAACATACATAAATAAATTAAAAGTAATTGAATCGGTGAGTGGAAAAAGGATAAGATTCCCGAACCCCACTTTTGAGATAAACGAAAAAATATGTCTCCTGTCCATACTATAAGTTCTACTGAAAAGCGATCCATTGACAAATTGTAGTCCATGAAATAAGCTATTTCTTGGAAAATGTTCAAAATGTAATGTCACTCAGTTTATCAGTTATCAATGTTCAAAGGCCGTGTAATGTTATTCGCATTTTTGGGAACATTATCTTTCTTCCACTAATCGATTCAATTAATTATAATACTTCATTATAACAATAAAAATAACAAACATTTATTGCAAGTATCCAAAGGGCTTACGACGGTAGCCTTCCTGTCCAGTTACAAAGCAGTGATATGTAAGCGTTGCAGATTCAACAGGTGGTCATATAATGTGTGCATAGGAAACTTACGCTTAGGAGCAGTATTTGAGGGAAAGTCATGGATGATGGGCTCCGTTAAATGCATATTATGGAGTTTTTGGAATAATTTGGTGGCTAATCTATTGAAATGTTTTAAAATAGGTTCAGTGTTGGTCTTCCGATATAGTTGGTAGTTAATTCTATAATCGTAGAAAATACGATATTTTCCGCAAATTTGACGTTTGAAATCTTGGCAACTGTTTAATAGGTAGTATATGTAAAAAAAACTACAAATTCTTCTACAAGTTCTTCTCTCCAATGGAATGGCAATTTTCTCCCTCACATAAATTTTCAAAAGATTTTCAATATTTTCTCGAATTTCAATTATTACGGCCTGGTTTATTTTTTCGCAACGATCTATGCCCCAATCCAAACAGGTTTAACTTTTCGTTTCAACTGTATGTAACAAATAAATTGATTATGGCAATATTTATCATATTGAAGAAGAAAAACAATTAAACTCTGCTTGATGTCCATTATTATTGTGAAATTAAATTATTTGTGACCAAATCAACTTCTGCTATTACATAGATTCTTCCGCCAAGATTCCCAACCATAAATCCATTAGAAGTGTACACGAAGAGTCGTGTTTTTTAATTTTGCGATGGTTTGCCATTTCTTTAACGATGTTTAAATTTTAAAGGCAACGATGCAAAGATCTCCAAAATATAAATTTAGAAATACAGTTTTTTTATTATTGTTGTTAACTCTTTAACAAAAGAAAAACAACGAAATACGCTCATTGCTATGAAGCTATGATTTATATGTGATTCCGAAATCACCTTCGACAACAACATTGGGATGATACTTCGTCAGACGAAGTACGCCTAATTAGTCTAATAACATCGATCAGTCGATTGAAAGATTGTACTAATACAAACAAATTATCTTTTAGCGTCGCATTAATGGCGATATGTTTTTCAATCGGTGTAGTTGTTAATGAAGCAGAAAGCGATGATTATGATTCCGTACAGATAATTTTAGCAATTCTCGCTGTTTGCAACTATATCTATGTTGCTATTGGTAACATATTTTTGCAAATTCGATCGGTAGTTACAAATAATATGAAACACTGTTTTCTATTAACTATATTACGTTCGTAAATTCGGAAGAGTAAATTCAAATTTTCACTTAAAAAATTCGCTCATTGATTGGCTACTTGCGAGATACGTTTACACAGTGTAAATTGCCGCATTCGCAACCAGATTTCCGGTATTCCTCGAGCTTAAAGTATTTAAAAAGTCATTTATTGTTTATTATACTACGTTCATAATTTCGAAGGAGTGAATTAAAATTCTCACTTAAAAATTCGCCCTCTGATTGGCTTACTTGCGAGAAACGTTTACACAATATTCGCAACCAGATTACCGGTATTTAATGTTTACATGTGTGACAGCTGTCGGGTGTCGATTTTAAAGTATTTCAAAAGTCATTTATTGTTTATTGACAATATAAAAACCGTTCTTTATAGAAGTGAATTGCAGCAAGGTGAATTAATCACTTCAATTTGAATGTATTCAAATACGGGGACAAGTATTGTAGTTTCACCGCCAAGGAAACGCCCCCGTTTGGGGCATTTATCAATAAATTTAGATTAAACAAGATTTTAGTTTTTCGAAATTATTTGATTGGTAAATAGTACTAAATAGTTATTAATAAACAAAAAAAAATACGTTTAGAAATTAAAAATTTATTACATTTTTCTCCTTTAAAAGTGATTGCAGATATTCAAAAGGAAATGTCTGCCTTATTCACTTTTTATAATGAAAGATAGGAGAAATACACAAAATCTAACAGACAATTGCGCGAAATCGCGTCTAACAATAACCGAACAAAAGTAAAATTCACGTCTAAATAATACGATCAGTGATGGCCAACTAACGGTATGTTTGAAAATTGTTCCAGTCTAATTCTGGCTTATGTATTCACTCCTCCGAATTTACGAACATAGCATAAGAGAATTGTTAAATTATATAACATACAAATTATTAGCAAAAATTACCGGTTATGATATTCTTTTTTTGTTCTTGTTGTTGTTGCGATATGTTAATTATATACTTGTTAACTTACGTTTTTTTGATGACAGCGCGCATTAAACCCGATTCAATAAAATCACATTCAACGTCTTCAGAAATGATAGACGCAATATATTATACAACAATCTTGGTTTTTATAATTGGTATCGGTAGTTAAAACACTTTTTGTGTTTGCAATAAATGGAAATCCTATTAAAAAGAATAAAGAAGGCGACTTTGCATACAACTCGTATCTCTTATAAAAACAAGGTATTTATTGGCGACACACTGAATATAACATGAAATACCAACAAGATCGGTGACGAAAAAATCCCATACATATAATTTGAATTCTCTTATTTTATGCGCCGGGGAATAATATCGCGGCTGCCGTGAATAGTTTTGCGAAATTTACACCGAGCGCGAGTTTCATCTCATTGTTCGCGATGAATATGCTAAAGCGACTACGTGGAATGCTGGGACGCTGAATTTCTAAATTCACCAGCTTTGATATGCGGTGGAAATTATACTCGTAGTTGGAGTTATTTATTTATAATTAGCAAAAAATTCTCTCTTGTCGATAGTAGTCATGTTCGTTGAAATATTCGCAAAGAGCAAAAACAAGCTATTCCTCGAAACGTTTAGTTTAACATACATTAATCATATTAAATTTTAACCTCCATTAGACATATTAAGAGTTATTTTACTCAAATATTAATTTAGTGAAATATTTTTTAAAATTTTCTCTTACGAATACAATTTTCTTTACAAATGTGTTTATAATAAACTTAATAAATATATTTATCACATCGTTAAATATCGATGGGAAATGGATAAGTTAGAAAGCTTATTGACGTATATAATAATAATAATAATAATAATAATAATAATTTTATTGGTGCATAATAACAATAGCATACAAACATCGGTATAGTTTATAATTCACCAAATGGTTCTAAGTCAGTTAAGCTACATTGCAGCGCCCTGATCTTCGCTAAGAACCTTAGTACTTAACCTAAGTTTAAACATAAACATATGAAAAATATGTAAAATATAAACTAATTATTGTTGTCATCTTATGCCATTTGAACCTTCTGCTCGTCAACTAATTTTTTACGCAAATATAATCGGAAGCCAGATAGAGATAATTGTTTTATATCACACGGAAGAGAAT
>JAFFZR010024238.1:0-17245 GCA_018397195.1 Lethrus apterus | reverse complement strand
TACTAAGACATTTCAAAATTTCGTTCACTTATTCTAAAGGACAATTAAAATACAACCGCTTTTTTAAAACAATGTAAGTGACATAATTTTCAGAAAATCCAAAATATCTCGGAAATTAACGAGTTTAGGGCTAAAGTACGTTATATCTTTTTTGTTCATATTTTATTGGTACTTCCAAATATACAATAATATTGGGGGTATTGTATTAAAAAAAAAACAAAATTGAAGTCTTTACCACAGTTATGAAACACCCTGTATACATATCAATATTTTTAAATTATAGACCAATCATAATCCTACAACTATTTGTATAAACTTTTTTTTCTATCTGTCACTGTTTACTAGTTATTGAGGAATTCCCTGTCAGTGAAACAGCCTGTATATAATGAAGTTGGCCACCGTTGCTCTATAGCACCCCTGGTTGTGAGAGAAGTCTGTAAACTTACTACAGGCTCTGGGTAAAAACAAAGAGTGTAGCTGTCACTTAAATTGTCTACTGATTTGTTTTTAAATATTTGTCAATTTTAATTCTTAAAAATGGTACGCTGAGCAGCAACAAACAGAAATAAAATAAAATAAAATAAAACAATATTGTGGCGATAAAACCATTCATCCAATTCAGGGCCACCATAACCACAGGGCTAAATGGGCGGAAATTGTTCTTATAGGTTGAATTTGAATTTCGTATTTTCTTTTGTACTCCTTTTGTACACTCTTTTTACCTTTCGAATTTCAATTGTGGAACGCACCCAACCATAAATTATAAATTTTTAAAAACTGAAAAACTGACCTTTTGAATTTCAATAATTTCAATTGGGCGAACCTAACTCATACCAGTCCAACTAGGTATAAATTTTAAAAACTGACTTTTTGAATTTCAATTTACAGAGCAAACCCAACCCATACAACAACCTTTTTACATCCATCCGTAGCGCAAAGAATGAAACTTTTCATAATGACTGTATTAAACATATCGTGTAATTTCTAAAAGGAGTGACAGTCTGGGGCTGTATATCTGCAAAAAGATTTGAAAAGTTTCAGTTTATTGAGGGAACTATTAATGCAGTAAAATACTAAACAATTTCTTCCAAGTATCAATATACTGTATCTTGATAAAATGTATTTTGCTTGACATACAGCCAAGTCAACAAAGAAATAGTTTTTTGATAAGTGCTGCTGCCTTGGTCTTCCAATAGTCCAGGATCTTAATATCAATGAAGTACTGTGGCAAAAATGAAAATGTTTAAGAAAACGTATATATATACAGGATGGACCATCGTATAGCATATTCAAAATAAAACCCTTTTTTAGTTGTCAAAAACATCTGAAAATTAGAAGGCATAATCTTAAACATCCAATCTACAAATTGGCCGAATAATTTTTTCTAAAATATAATCAATGTGAAATATGACTTTGATGGCGTTTTATTATCAAAGTAATAAAGTAATCTGGATTTTTTTACAGTCTCACCTCCATGATATGTAGATTTTGATTATACAAAAGTTGACTTTTAAATTCGGATAATAACTGAATAAATCGTAATTTAATATCCAACAATAATAGCATTATTTATGGTAAAACCTCAAAATGACAGGAGTCAAACGGTGGTAGCAATCTGATTTACAAGAGTCACCAATAAAACTCATTCGGACGCACATCTGGTGCAAGCTGGGTGTCGTCGATCCTAACAAATCCAGGGCCGAACCCGCCAGTACCCTTCGAATTTAAAACCGTCGGAACGTTTAATTTTTTATAGTTGTTGCCGTTGTTTATTTTGTCGAATACACAGACGTTTTTTTGAAAGGTAGCCAAGAAGAAATGAAAACATTGTAGATTAATAATAATATTTAAACATCGAACGTAATTTATTTTACTGAACCGGGTTTAAAATAAATTATTAAGTCCGGTTCTGAAATGAAGCGCCCGCAGTTCTTCGGCTGCACCATTTATGATTTACAATGGGTTGTTTGCGGTTAAGCGACCATTATCAACCAAGATTTAGGGTCATTGAAGGTTGTCGCAATAAATTACTCACATATTCGTACAGAAAATTATAAAAGGCCAATTAATTTGAAATCTATGACCCCTTTAAAATGTTTAAAATCAGAAATGCGTTGTCTGTGATATTTTGATTCTAGTGACTTGAAAAAAAAATATATAAAATTATAATTTTTTTACTTTTTGTGTCCTGACGCCGGTCGGAGCGTCTTTTTGAAAAAATTGAAAAGCTATTTTGTAGTACTTCCACTCTAGATTATTGACCGCTAGATTCAAGTTCCTAAGATGATTAGAAATATAGTTTTTCGCGAATATGCTATACGATGGTCCACCCTGTATATACGTATGATCTGACATTATTAGTAAAAAGTAACGCATTAGCGATCAATTGGTGTAAATGCAGAGGATTGTTTAAATACAATCTCTCATTTACACATAATGTCGATTCTTCGGTTTTCTCAGTGGGTGGCTTAGGATGCACCTTTTTAGAAATTAAAGCCGGCATCCATTACTTGGGTAGCCTTTGAGCGTCACTCCGAGTGTTTAAGCAGTGGTCACGTTTTTCTATTTCGATGGCCTCCCGGTAAATTCTAGGTGCAGTTTTAACAATTTGGACAAGAGTTTTCGTGTATTGGAAATGTATGTTATGTCCGTGTTGATTGCGTGCTGTGCTAACGTGGATGTTGTGGCTTTATTCTTCACTGCTACTATGTGTTCTTTTATACGTGAAGATATTTTTCTCTTTGTTTGTCCCACATAAGTTTTTTCGCAGCCATTGCAAAGCCATTCCTTTCTGTTCTGTGCCCATTCCGCTACTTCCTTCCAATTTTTGTTTCTCTTTGCTAGTATCTCTTCTATTCCTGCATCCCACGTCTGCCTTGGCCTACCTCTTTTTCGGTTTTTTTGGATTTTCGCCTTCCAAATTCTTTTGACTGATCTACTGTCTTCCATTCTTTGTAGATTCGAATATAAAATGTAAAATAACCTGCCATTTTGCGTTTATCATTTAGGTCCTACTCTTGCCACATAAATATGCACAAAACTGCTAATGTCCCTTCCACCGAAGAATTTAAAAATGCAATAATACAGGTGATCCATTTAAAATAACAAAGTTGTATTATCTAAGGACGAAACGGAACACTCTGTATACATCCGGATATTTTTGCAGTATGGACTGCTTGATCTCGAATAACTTTTACTTAAAACATTTTTTGATAAAACGAACAGGTAAGCCGTGATCGAACGATCCCAGATAATCGCCACACACTGTATAATTTTCTTATGTAATGCCATAGACCGGCGGAAAAAAATCGCCACTGAGGAACACGCACTTCGCACAACGAAGTAAGCCCACTTTAGAGGTAAAGACATAAATTATATTATTGAAATACTCGACTGATAGTTTGGTTGCATATACATATATTTTCTGTTGCATTCGCCAGTTTCATCTGAGAAAAATAATACATTTATATACTTTACTTTACTTCGTTAAAAACTTCTTTATCTAATAAAGTAACACGTTTTTACATTAATTCTCATAGTGCACATTTTTTTGCACCTAAGTATTCCCATTTTATTCCTTAATCAACTATTATTTCCTGTTTTTCTAAATTAAAATATAACAAAACATTTTTAAATATCTTATATTTTCTTAAATTTCCCAAATATTCCACATAATTTCGAAGCATTTTTTAGATTTCTCTGTGCTTGATAAAGCGTCTAAGGTCTTGTGAAGATCATGTAGTAATTGCATCACAAAAAGAGGAAATTATAATATTGTGTGATGTAATATTTGCAAATTCATTTAACTTCGCGTTTTAATTGCTAATACTAAAATTCTTGTACAGAATGACGATAGGACGATGTATACAATTTTAACAATATTATACTTTTAGATAAACAACAAAATTATGAAATTAAAAACAACGAATTTTTGGAAAACTAAGGCATGTACAAAGTAAGTCGGAAATATGTGTTTCCATAATACAGTTTTCTTAATATCCCTAGACGATACGAAGGGAAAACATCTAGTAGAAATTTGTGCATATACAAATAACACAGACGAGGGAAAAAAATAAAAAATTGCACAAACAGGTATAAAGTCGTCCTGACTGCTTAGAATTCAAATTCCCAAATGATTTCTCGCACTGACGATATTCGGTAACAAACAACGGCAAAATTTCAGCGAAGTAGTTTATAAAAATGACCAATTATAATCTACAGTTTCCTTTTCTTTTTAAACACTGCATATTTTGTATAGACTGAAACATAATTTTTATTTGTAAATAAAGTTGCAATACGAGTGTTGCTATTAAATATGAATTTGATTTTTATGCTTGCATACAATTTAGTTCTTTTCCCTAATTTTCAGATTTTTTATTTAATAAAATATTTTAAGATTTATTCAAATTGAAAACAAACCTGTATCAAATTAATTGATACAGTTTGTCATAAGTATTCGATGTCGTCTGTGCGCCAAACTATCCAGAAGTTTACAGCTGTAATACTTCGGGCTAGTAGGGTTTGGGGGAGCCAATTAAAAGTTAAGACACGTGAAAATAACTACCGTCAAATATACGCTACGCAAATACACCAACTCCTCATTAAAATTATAACAAAGCGAACTACTTCGTTAAGTCCGTTTGAATATTTTATATTAATTATCAAAGTGTGCGGTTCAACTTGTTTCGGTTACCTTCTTTAGACTGCTGGTTTCAGTTACCTGTGAATAGTGTTCTTGAGAAATTGATGAATAAATATATTACTGATACTGGATGCAAAAGTAATTACTAATTAATTAATATATATAATTATTATAATTATGTAGTGAAATAAATAAAAGAAACTATGAACTTATATTAAATAGTTGTTTATTTTATTCTATGTAATTGTCGTTAACCTTTATTAGCTGAAACTAATTTATCGGCATTATGTAAAATGTCCTTGTATGTAAATTGAGGTAACGAATTGAAATTGAAGTGACATTAATAAAAATTAATTAGTGACATTGTAACAGTAAACATCTTGGCACTGTAGTAGAATGCGCTTTATATTAAAAATAATTAAAGAAATTTTGAATTTATTTTGAAACAATTACTTAAAGTGGGTTTAAATATTCTATTAAAATGTTTATTTAATTCTATTTAAATACAAAACATATATAAAAACTACATATTAAACACATATAATTTAAAGTTACAATATTACAATTCAACATCATTTTCCAAATAATCTGTAGCACTCTCTATGCTATTATCTGAAGCATCAGAATCCGAATCACCAGTATTAACGTCAGATGCCACTTCTAGTGCACGATCCTAAGATGCTCTCTTTCAGTAATGTTTTCCTCAATTTTGCATGTGATTGCATATATTACTCCACTGCTGAACGAAAATAAAGTTAAACTTTTCTCTTGTCAACTTTGTCAAATTGAAATAGACATTATGGGTAGTTACAATGCTTTCACAAGAGCCCATATTTGCTCTATTAGATTAAGTTCTGGGTGATATGGAGGCAAGCAACGTACATTGTGTTCATGTTGCTCCAATATGTTGTCCAAAATATACTTGTCCTTTCCTGCTTTATTTTCCTTTGTGAGATTATATAGTTCTGGTTTTCTCAAGTACGTACCTTGTGTTTTATAGCCCATCGATAATTTCCTTGTATATTAATTGCGGTATTCTTCTTTATTCAAAATTACCGACGTTGGTCGGAACAACCACAAGCATTCCCAAACGCTTGCAACTGCCTGGCTACGAACGTATCCACCTACGTAAACACTGTGTTTGCTCGCCCGCTGGAGTGTGCCTTCTTGGATGTATCATAAAAGATATTACTCAGGCCCATACTCACTTCACTAAATACTAAATACACTGGCGAGCATAAAATTCGAGTCACTTTAATATTCTTTAAACTTTTACTGTTTAAAACATTAATAAAATCACATTGTAATTAATTAATTTGTTAACAAATGAAGCACTGGAAAGCTCATACAATTAACATTGGTAAAAAACATAAAATTTAAAATTATTAACAAACGTAACCAAGTTAAAATACAGTGACTAAAAATAAACAGCAATACAATTGAATATTAAGAAATTAAAACACATTATACGGTCATTTTATTAAGACGTGTTTCCTCCTCTTGCTCTTATTACTTGCAGGCAGTCTTTCATTCATACCTATTATAACTTTTTGGATAGATTCTTGAGGCATGGCTTGCCACATTTCTGTGAATTTTAAGTTTATGGACATTGGATTTCGTGCTCGAGCGTGTTGTTTAAGATCGGCCCAAATGTGCTGGATAGGATTTAGATCGGGACTAAGGGAATGTCACTCAATTGTTGCTATTTGCACCTGCTGAAAATAATCAGTAACTGTTTGTGTCACGTGGGGGCGAGCATTGTCATGAATTTAAATAAATCCAGCGCCAATGAATGGGGCATAAGGTACAACATGTTGTTCTAGGATGTCTTCTACGTATCAATCTGCTGTAACAGAGCCTCTATCGATAGACTAATTCTGTGCGGGCTTCAAAAGAAATACCAGCCCAGTCCATTACTCCACCTCCTTGAAAACTTACACGATGGGAAAAGTTACACTGAGCATAATGCCCTCCTAGTCTTCTCCATACTCGATCCCGACCATCAGCATCAAATAAGCAAATTCTTGACTCGTCTGTAAATAAAACGCGACTACATTGTTGTAAAGACCAGTTTTGATGAATTCGAGCAAATTCAAGTCGGCGTACTCGATGGAGTGTAACAAGCTTAGGGCCAATCGCTGGTCAGTAAGCTTTCAAGTTGACTTCCTTTAACCTTCTTCTTACTGTCCACTCGCTCACATTGTTTCACGTACCTCATGTAAGCAGTTACCACAGTAATATGCCTGTTTCATAACGCAGTAGATACAATAAAATGATCGTCCCGTTGAGAAGTGGAACTTTTTTGTCCTGATCCTGATCCGGGTATTCGTTTAAATAAACCAGTCTCCTGATAACGTTTATATACCTGTTGAACATCTTCAATTAAAGCAACAATTTGAGCTGCTTGAGTTTCAATCACATGCACATACATCTTTCAAAAATTAAAGAAATTGAACAAACATACTAGATCACTTTAATGATTGATTTAATAGATTGAAATTAGTTATTTGTTTATTCATCCTTTTTATTTTATTATTAATTAAATGTTACAAATAAAAATGTTGGTGATTTTTTAGTAAACGGCTGAAGGCAGCCATATGGACGTTGCCTGAAAAATCTTCAGAATTGAATTCTGAAAATATTCATGTAAAAATAGATAGGGTGATCCATTTGAAAAAATGAGAAAAATGAAGACGAATGTCACGTAATGTCGTAATGAAATTTAAACACCCTGTATATTGCAATCACACAAAACTTTGTCTGGAGCATCCGACAACCCTTGCTAAAAGATATGCCAAATAATTACTGTTAAATTTAATATTTGTAGCCGCAGAGATTTCTTTAAAGGTAGTACGTAAAATTAAGTTTTTTAAAGTAATCGCTAATTGCGGCGAAATGCATGAATCAAATTAAAAAAAAAGTTTAATCAATTTTGGAAACAGATACCAGGTCTAGATCTAGATCTAGATCTTTTTCGGGACACCTGTATATTCAAAAATAATTTCCTGAAATGCTCACATATCCTAATTAAACACTACCTTTGGTCGAAATCTCTATGTGTAACACAAAATGAGAAATCGAAGAACGGAGGGACTATGCAGGACCCTGTATATACAGGTTGTCCAGGGAGGGGGTTACAAAGAGGAAAAACTTTTTTAATATGCGTTTTACAAAAAAAGTTATTCTTTACACAAAATTGTGCTTTCCTCAAAACGTCGAAAAACATATTTGGATTTGACTATAGACATACACTTACTTATAAATTCAATATTATTGCAGCTTTTATTTTTCAACAATCAGTTTTTGTAATAGACAAGTAAATAAGTATTAATTGTTAACTTAAAACAGATCTAACAACCACTAATCAATATAGCTGCCTCCAACTTGTATACATTTTTCAGCTCTTTTAATAAATTCATTGTAAACTTTGTGTATCGTAGCAGGCACATTAATCTCATTCACCGCATCCCTTATTGCTTATTATAATTAATCTGAATTGTTCTGCATCATGAGTAAACACGTTTTCTCTTAATGCTCCCCACAAAAAGAAATCCATTGGTGAAATATCAGGTGACCTACCAGGCCATTTCTGCCAATCCATTTTCCCGGAAATTGACGACGATATTATGTTATCATTAAAACTTATGAACCAAGTGGTATTTTTTATAAACGTAAAATAGCCAATAGTATTATTAAGTTGTATATTACAAAAGCTGATTGTTGTTTAGTTGAAAAATAAAAGTATCAGCTGCAATAATCTTGAATTTATAAGTACCTGTATTACAGACATACAGGTAATACAGGTCAAATCCAAATATGTTTTTCGGCGTTTTGAGGAAAGCAGAATTTTTTGCAAATAACTTTTTTCTGTAAAATGCATATTAAAAAAGTTTTTCCTTTGTAACCACATCCCTGGACACACTGTATACAGTGCGTACCAAATGTATGGAACCGGCCTTGTTATTTCAAAACTATTCAAGCTAAATCGATAAAATTTAATATGCATGCTGTTTACAAAGCCTTCTATTATTTCCACAGTTTTGTTATTTTTTTAACTGACAAGTTCGGGAGCTGCACAGCCAACTTGATTTTTTTTTAATAGGAAGGGGGGGTCAAATCGCATACCGTTTGAAAGGTATTTTCAAGTAGAATTCAGCGACATGCCGCTTGCTATAGTTATCTCTAAAGATAACTTCGCTATTGTAAATTAAAGATTGGGAGTAGGTATTAACTGGATAACTGAAGATCCAGTTAGCACTGAAAACAATGATTAGTTTATGTTGTTTAATGTAACATCAGATTGTTGAAACCGTGTTTTAAGTTTATGAAGTTCATCTAGTACAAGAATCATTTATAAGCGATGCTCAAACTGTTCCCCATTCGCCTCTTGGCAGTAATAAATTCGATTAGAAAATCCTTTCAATTCAAAATGAACTCGCGAGGAATATTTGCTGTTTCTTCTCGAATTCATTGCACTAGTTCACTCAAGTTATTTGGTTTATCGAGCTAAATACGACTCTTCAGGTAACCGCACAAGAAAAAATCTAGTGGGGTTAAGTCAGGTGATCACGGTGGCCATTCAATACGTCCTCGACGTCCAATCGCATTAAACAAATCGGGTACTTCTGTATGACTGTGTCTTCTATCACCGTATCCTATCATCATCAAGATTTCTACGTGCTTTTTCTATACGATGCTCCATAATTTAGCACTTCGGACACAGTTTTAAGTTTTTGACGATCGTTAAACAACATAAATTAACCATTGTTTTCAGTGCTAACTGAATATTCAGTTATCCAGTTAATACCTACTCCCAATCTTTATTTAATCTTTAATTTACAATAGCGAAGTTATCTTTAAAGATAACTATGGCAAGCGGCATATCGCTGAATTCTACTTGAAAATACCTTTCAAACGGTATGCGATTTGACTCCCCCTCCTATTTAAAAAAAAAAATCAAGTTGGTTGTGCAGCTCCCGACCTTGTCAGTTAAAAAAATAACAAAACTGTGGAAATAATAGAAGGCTTTGTAAACAGCATGCATATTAAATTTTATGGATTTAGCTTGAATAGTTTTGAAATAACAAGGCCGGTTCCATACATTTGGTACGCACTGTATATTTTTTTGTTAAACAAATGACTTATAAACTCTTTACAGAATTTCTGGCCTTACTACCTCATCAACGTTGCCGCCTCACCCTTCCTCCCCTTTTTGTGCTTCCCATATTTCTCCTGATGGTTGATGCTTTGCTTGATAGTGAATAAGTTAATATGTAATTAAAAATATTTGTTTAAAATTAGAAACTCATGCCAGCAGGACGAACACAGTTAAAATAATGTGTGTGGCAAGAACACTTTTTTATTGACATTTTTAATAAAATTGGAATACATAAATACAATTAATTATTATTATTATTATTCAAATAAAAATGGCATATAAACAAATCAATAAACGTTACAATGAGCTACATGGTAAAATGATCATTGATAGAAAAAAGTGTATATGAAATTAAATGTCTTGACTATTAAGGGAAAGAAAATGTTTATGGTAGGTACCATTTTCTTCTCGACCAGAGTTTATACTTCAATTTAAATAACTTCAGGAACAACCCTACTTAAAAGACTTACCTTCGAGGAAATCTATATAGTTGGGAACAAAAGTCTGTAAATATAATAACGACAATTTGGGAATATTCCAGACAATTTACAATACATAATTTAATTATTTAATTCCCTCCAATTTCCTTCATTATAGAAGATAAAGTGAGATTTACGTTCAACTTTAATATCATATATTAATGCTATTTTATTCTACTGTCGACGAAGTGGTTGCAGATCTGATTGTGGTAAAGCTTGTCACATTTATTTATTTTAAAGTGGTGCGCAACTTTGTATTAAAACAAATTAATAAAGATATTTGGCATAAATAATAAAAATCAAAGATTATCGTAAAGCATAATTAAAACAGAAAAACAATTCAAACGGCTTCCTTTTCTTTTTTTTTACCGTTCCATGCCTTCTAGTTAATTCAATTAATTTTTCTTTAAAATAACATTACAATATGTAATAATATTCTATAAATAATATTTCTGGTTCTTAAGATACATACCCGGTCATTTTGTTAGTAGTAGGATTCTGAAATGTAGTACATTATATCACATGGTTTCGCTTATATACCATGAATTACTAAATCCACATTCACCTTTGTTTAAAAAATCGGGAAGTTATGCATGTTTTATTTGCTTGCAATGAAATCAAAAAACAAAATCTCTGTTCTCTTCAAATTTATTTGGTTTTCCATCAAAATATATAAATACTTATTTTCCTTAGAATTAGGTTATATACCAAAACATGAGTTTGGTAAAATCTGTTAGTATAATTTTAATCAGCGTTTATGATGATATAATATTCATGATTAAGGTAGGTATCGACTTATCGTTCAAATCTGCGTCCTGTCTGTTTGGAATATCCCGATACTCTTCTTTCGTTCGGACAGAACGGTTGATTTATTCAGCATAGTTCAAACATTCAGCCACATATGCATGCAAGCCACTCTGACCCGTAGTCTTAAGGTCGATATGAATAACAAGACGGGGGCGCTCGATATTTATGATTGACGCGATGCAAGTAACGGCTGGTTTGGAACGATTATTAAATTACAGGCGGGAGCTGCAAATAGGCATCGTTTGAACGTAATTGAACACGAACTCTCCAAACTGCCGAAAGGAATTTGCGCATGAATCGCGTCAATTCGTCCTGTACGTGTGCCTATTAACGAAACTGAAGAAATAATTTGTTATGTCGAATAAAAACCGCTTTACTATCGTTCGAGTCATGCCCGTTGATTCGGAAAATTACATACGCGAAACTGAACAAAAATAAATCTGTCAGATAGTAGAAAATTTAGGTTTAGGGGCACACTATGTTATACACCTATAATCTCGAAATATTTTCTTTTGCGCTGTTGATCAATAATAATTCTATTGGCCGAAAATTAGTTTTGATTTATTTTTAATTTTAATATGAATGTTTGATCCTCCAGGAATTCTATTTTTCACTGTTAAAGGACTGGTCGCAACAAGGCTACATGTGAAGTTTTTCTTAGTAATGATGTTTACCAGTGAAGTTAAATAGGATTGTGACCGATAAGAGGAAACACATTCAGTATTCTATAACTATTTTCGTGTTCACACGTTTATTTAAAAATTTCTTGATGACATGAAATAATTTTTTTTTCCGATCGGATTTTGTTTTCGAGATATTTCACTACAAACTTTAATGGCCGTGTGCGGTTACATTTAAATTACAAAACAAAAAAAAACTGTAGAACGTCGAGAAATAATTTAGCAACGAGTACTTATTATTTAAATTACACCAAATGATCGAAATAGCCTCCACGAGCTCTAATACAAGCTTGACAACGCAAAAACAATTAAAATGTAGAGTGTTGTTGAATCTTGAGTATTTTGAATATACTATTCATCATTATCATCATCATTTATTATCCTTTCGTGTAATTGTATTTCCTCATTAATTTCTTCGGCATACACTGACTAACGCACATGTTCTTTATGATAACTAATTGTACAAAAATAATATCCGTGTATTCTTCGTTACTAAATTTTACAATTTTACTGATGTATGCTGATGTTGATTGTTATGATTTCTCTTAAACCTTAAATTTTCATTTAATTTATTTCCTATGTTGATTGAGTCATTGAGACTAGTTCCATAACATTTTCTTCTTGATCTTCTACTTCCTGGTAATAATATTCTTCTTGTGTAGGTGTTTCTAATGCATACGTATATCTTCTAATTCTTCAGGTGTTTCCAATTCGCCATTTTGATAATGAAGTTCTTCAGTGGTCCAATTGGATTTACTAGTACTTCTAAACGTGTTAGTAGTTCTATGCGTGAGCTACGTAATTCCATAGGAGTTTAACGTTGTTGCCTTTTTTCTTCCATTTGACCCGGTGTCCGTGCAAATTTAAATGAAGTTTATGAGTTATCTTTTGCGCACAAACCAACTTGCTTGTTGATTAATTGACAAGTTATTAAACTTCATAAATTACAACAATGCCATAATTATTTTTCTAACTTTAAGACTCTCGATGTGTCAAGATGTATAATACAACTTATGAGAACAGCATACATGATTTTTGTTTAGTTTAGTTGATCTTACGTACATTTCCAAATGTGGGTTTAGATTAATTGATTTCATATTCACGTAGCCTGCGTTTATCTGTCTCATATTTAATTGATTTTAAATTACCTAGCTTTTTCTATATGGTTTTGTTTATTTTATTTACATATAAATTCTATTAAACATTCGCAAAGTACGAACGTTAGAATTTCGGATGCAAATAATATTCGTTTAAGTGCGTTATTTGAAGAACGATCCTTTTATTGTCGGATTTTTCTGTGATTTCGCAACGTACCTCTTTTCTCCCCGTGTATTTGCGAGATACGAAACTACCCCAATTTCCAGACTCATAAAAGAGATTTGCCGGCATGCCCTTCACAGGCCCCTATATCCGGCTATGTATGGTTTGTGTGCTAGCGATATTTGGAGAATTAATAGGACGAAAACGACTGCGTTCTTCTAGATTTTAGACTGTTATATTTTGTGGGAACAAAAACCTAGCGATGGTAGATAAGAAAATGTTAAAACAAATAGTTGACAAAAATAATGGATGGGGTTGCTAATCTTTTTTTATACATTAATTAATTATTTCTGTACCCTTTGTAATGACGATATTGATGAGTCATTACTAGGCTTATAGAAAGACAAGATAACCTAAAAATGTATTATTAACAATTTGGCAATAACTTGAAGAGAAATTGTTAAATTGATATTTTGATGCAAAACTAATTTTTAAAACAATTCATGGAACTGAAGTCACTTGCTTTTATTATTCTTTTAATACACACGTCAAAATTGTCTAAGGGACAAACGTAAAAATTATGTTTGCAAACGGTAATCAAAATGTTTTGTGATTATAGCATACAAAGCCTTATGCTGACAATTTCTAGATTTTTGTAAAACAGTCGTATTCAGTTTTTTTTTATTATTATTATTGTATGCGTATGGTGCTGATGACATTTTTATCGAAACGGTGTTTTTGCTCTTTAGATTACTCAGTTTATGTGTATTGAATTAAGAAACAAGTTGGGTTTTATAGTGCCTTAGAATCAATAAAGATAGAAAGAGTGCATCTTAGTCATGATATTCAGTTAAGAGCTGTGGGCATGACACAGGGAGGTGTGACTATTCGAAATGTAGCGGCTGCTGTAAATTCTTGTAAAAGTACCATTGGGCGCTTATCAGCGTTATCAAGAAACTGGTGATGTAAAAGAAACACATCCTGGCCCTATCAGGAAAACGAATGCTCTACAGGATAGATTTCTTCGAATCCAATGTCTTAGTAACCGAAATCTTACGGCCAACCAGCTAAAAACTGAGCGCCAAAATGTCAATCAAGTGGCAGTCAGTGGTCAAACTGTAAGATATAAGTCGCACGTCGAGCGCCAACGTCCTGTTAAAGTTCCCGTGCTTTCACGTGGCAATCGCGCACGGAGATTAGAATGTGCCGAGGAACATATCAACTGTCAAGAACAAGACTGTGCTTACGTGCTCTTCACAGATGAATCCAGATTCGGTTTGAGGCAAGATTCTAGAAGACTAAGGGTGTGGAGGAGATCTGGAAATGAAAATCGTTTGGCAACTGTTCAGGAAGTTGATCGGTGCCAAGGCGGAACAGTTACGGTTTGGGCTGGAATTGGAATTGACCGTAGAACTGAGCTCGTTTTTGTTGAAGGCTTTTTAACGGCAAACGCATATCGGGACACAATTCTACAACCTGTTATCCTACCACAGGCGGAAAAATTCGGGGCGAAATTTTTACTGATGCACACGTTGCGAGAATAGTTAAAAAAATTTTACATGAGCACAATATCGCAGTATTGCCGTGACCGGCGCAATCCGCCGACTTGAATCGTATAAAACATGTGTGATATGTGCTGGGAAAACGTGTCGTGAATCAAGGCATGTTGTTTCAAACACGGGAAGATCTCTCAAATTGTTTACAAGATCAATGGCAACAAATTGATCAAAATGTAATAGACAATTTGATTAGAAGTTTACCCAGTATGTGCCGAGCTGTGATTAACAAGCGAGGCCATACACTGTATTAAAGGTGCAAATCTTACATTTTTTCATTCATATTCTACTGTTATTTGTAAGTTAAAAATTTGCTCTATTTTTTACACAGCCTGTATAAGCAAACTACAGTAAATTCCGTTTGTTTTTGTTATAAAAATTAAAGATTATTATTCAACTTTATGTTTCGTTTCATCGTTGAGTCATAGGTAATACTTCCACTAGTTGCAACAACGTTTATTTGTAGCCTTGATCCCTAGACCATTTTGATGTGTGTATATACAACTTATTAAATGTGATAGAAATTCAGTTCCTATTCAATTCTAGAATCTTAAGGGTCTGTGTCTATATAGCAGTTCCATTCAATATTCACTTTGTGCTTCCTCCCATCCGTTCTATTCATCATTAATTTTGCCTTCTTCGTGTTCACTCCAAAATGTCACCCTTATACAAATTCTTCTCAGCATCCATAGAAAGCTTACTAACATCCAGTTCTCTACTTTTACATTATGTTATCTGTTTGTCTTTATAGATTTCCCTTATCTACTCTACTACATTTTACAATACAGCTCTTCTCTCCAGCATTTCCACTATAACAAGTTCAAAGTTATTTGACTCTTGTCCTTTGTTTTCGAAACCCGTTGTCCTTCTGATATATGCTTCTAGGTCTCCCGATAACTTTTATTTTCTTGATAATATCTCGTTAATAAACCGTTATAATTTCATTGAAAACCGTAGCATTTTTGCAATCCTCTTTGTCTACTCTAACTTCACCTACTATTTCTCGCGTTTTAATTATACGACCTACCCTTTTTTTATTTACCCTGAGGAAGGCAGTACTCAGGAAGGAGGAACAATCGGTAAAAACGGTAAAAGGTTCGAAGTTGAGTGCGGTGCAGAAATGGCGGAAATGGAAATAATATAAAAATGATTTAAGGATATGTTTGAACGGTAGAAGGAGGGAGAGATGATAGAGGAAGTGAAGGGTTTGAAGAGTAGGCGGGCGAAGACAGTAGGCAATGAACCTATAGAGCTGAGCGAATGGAAGAGTTACTTTACGGAGTTGCTCAGTGGGGTAAAAGGGAGTTAAGAGAATGATGGCTTAGGGGAGTAGATTAAGAATGAAATACACAAGATGATGTTGACCACGGTATTAGAAAAATGTAGAAAGGTAAGGCGGCAAGGATTGACGAAGGCTAGAAGAGGAGACTGCCAGGACTAATGAATAAAGTTAGGGAGCGCCAATGGGGTGGGGTTGGTTGTATACTTATGGAAAAAGGCATAGGAAGTTGGTGAAATTATAGGGCGTAACGCTGTAGAACACAGTATACATGATATTCTGCGATTCTAGGGGTCAGCCTGGAGGTAGATGTGGATGGAAATAATATCTTTAGTGAGGCTTGTCAGCAGTTACAAGAGAAAACGAAACCAGGAAATAGATTTAAATTTGGCAAATGACAACTTCGCTTTGAAATGTATGTATTTTACCTTTCAGTTGGATATGTTCGCTCAATGCGAGGTATTCTTAACGAATCTGTCATTACCTAGCATTATTTATAGAAAGTGTTTCTTTTTACTAAAAGCTGCTAAAAATTATATTGCCTGTGCCATTTAAAAACCGTGGCACGCATCATAGTTACATTTTTGCAAATATATTTTAATTTTAATAGTAATAGAGGTTGGGGTGTGTTTGCTTATTTGGGATTAAATAAGCAAACACACCCCTAGATTCGTAAATATGTTCGCGACAATGAACAAAGAGCTGTGGACTAATATTAGACCTGAATTACAGTGCACGTACAACCCGTACAAGAACAGAGGGAATCAGGAGACCTTGAAACGGAACAGGGGGCGACATGGATGATAATGTACTCGAAGAGCGTTTCAGGCAATTACTAAATTATGATGCGGCTTTGACTTGAAAAAGAACGATTCACCTCAAGGAAAACGTAACTTCTAGCAAATTACAGCTCGTTAACAGCTTAGTAGCTAAACACACAAAGGAAAACTCGGACCCCTGGGAGATAAACTGCGTCGTCGCATATGCTGAAGTAATAAAAAAAGAGGGCTGTTTGGAAGTTTAGAAGACATTAAACCAGATAAAAGAAGAACTGTACAAATGGAGAAAAAGAGCATTTCAGTCACAAACACGGGAAGGAAAAGTTCGAACAATAGCTAATGAGGCTAAAAACATAACAGTCGGTGTTAAGGAAGAAGCAATCGACAAAATGAGAACTCAAACAATTTATACCTTTGAACTATCTGCACACCAGAAATAGTTATTAATGAAAATGCCCAAATTGATACACCCGACGTGCAACTGGCACTACAAAAGCTAAAAAACAGAAAAAGCGCTGGACAAGACGGAATAACGAATGAACTGCTCAAATACGGTGGACAGAAACTTACACAAGAACTGACAACCCTAATCAGAAAGATTCTTT
>JAFFZR010024234.1:0-17713 GCA_018397195.1 Lethrus apterus | reverse complement strand
TCAAATTTTTAAAGCAAAAGTTGTGTATGCATCGCCGACATACCTGGAAGTGCTTATGTCGAAGACTTGTGGGGATGATATCGGCGAGCAAATTATTGCTGATCAGCATGGTTTGTTGAAAACGGAATCTTTTTTTCCCAAAGATGTTGAAATTTTGCTGATAGATTGAGTTGAAAAAGTGCAATTGTTTAATCTAAAGAATGTTTCAGTTAATTAGTTGGTAGTTTTTAAGAAATCAATTTTATAAATTACTTTAATATAATTTTTGTACTTAATTCATAAATATATGTTTGATAAAAATTGACAAAATATTTATATAATACTTTTATTTACAAAATAAGTAAAATTATACTTATCTTTTATTACATTTAAGTATAATTTCAAGCAATTATAACCTAGAATGTGACATTACTTTTCATCACACATTTTTTTAACAGTTATCGGACAAGTTGATCAACCATCAAAAAGGCAACTGTTGTAGAGTTGGACGAAAATGGCGGATAGTTTCCAGTCTTTGTCAGGACTAGAAGCGAGTTACAGATAATACTTGGACAAATTACATTTTACACACTTCATCAAACACATGCGTTGACATTATATTCACCATTTGATATGTACAATCATTTTCAATTTTCGTTATTTAAAATTTTTATTTAGCATGAACACTTTAGCAATTTATTTTTGTTGTATTTTTTTTTTTATTTACCTAATTGGAGAAATGTAGATTGTTTTCAGATATATTCTTATTATATATTTTATTATACTATTCTACTTAAATTAAAACTGTGCATTTTGTTTACATGCATTTTTATTTCTAAACAAAAATTACAAAAAAATTACTTCACGTATATATTTACACGGAAAATTTTCACAAGGAGGACATGTATTTACTAAATAATTATTTCACCATCAAAGCAAATATATGTTTATAATTTATAAATGGTCTAAAAATTTAAAACGACAAATTATTTATTACCATTTATTACATTTGGGATATTACAATAAACAAATCATGTATAACCATGAACTACAAAAAGTATTTAACTTTAATGATATTTGTAGTTCTTCTCTTTGCTGATTTTCTGGGAATTCATCAGATAGAATGCAATCATTGCACCGACCACCAACTGAAAGAATGGGGCAACACCGGAACGTTTAGGTTGTACGTATTTGTGTTGCCACCTCCACCAAGCTGTTGGAAAAAATCATCGTCAACTCCAGCAAGTCGATTTGAAATACTCACCTCTGCTTAAGGCACCGCCTATAGCAGAAGGATGCTTGTTACGTCTTGCGAACCATGCTCCCAATTCACCTAATTTAACTTGCCCGAAAGGAGTATCGGCTAAAAATCGAAATTTTAGGTAGACAAATGTCGATTATGTAATGACCTTCAAATTAGGTTAAATTTCCAGAAGTAAATTTAATAAAATTATTACTTACGTTTTCCATAAAAACGTGCGGGATCGTAAGGCCCGTGTATTTTTGGATTATATTCCAGTGGATAATCGCCCAGTCCCATTTTAACGTCTAGTTCAGCAAAATGTCTACGATTATGACAGAAACGAAGATGGATGTTGCGATTGGCATTAGTGGGAGCGAGATACGCAGTTTAGGAAACGTTCCGAAACGAGAAAATTGGATTGTCTACTTTGAGTTTTTCAAATTTAGTTTTTTAAAATCGCTTTAAATGTTTGGTTTAAATTGGTTTTACATTAATTTAATAACCTATTCTTGTTTTACAAATAAGTATTTGTTTTAGTTTTTTTAGTGTGACGTATCTGAATCAGCTGTAGTCTGTCGAATGGGATTGTACTGACATTTTAAAAAAATTAACTTTTACGTTAACCCATTGTACTATAAATAGAACTAAAAGTAAACCAGAGACGATATTTATGTTATCTATGCCAGAGACTGTGTCAGAGTGTTGAGCGAATCTTTTTAAAATTAGTGAATACGCGAATGCGCCTATTGCACTAGTGACTATGGCTTCTATACCTTGAGGCACGTCAAGTGTCGGTCCATGAAAACAATGCATATCGAGTATTTCAAAGAACTGATTAGAAAATACTGCAGTATTAAATGCGCAGAATGCACGGTACACATTTAAAGTGAGTTTGCAGGATTTACACGCAATTGGGTTGCGTCGCCCTTTGTTTACAAATTGAGGTTATAAGCAAATAATGTAGATTTCGGACGTTTGTTGTTTCGAGTCGTTGTGTCGATCCATTTAGTGGTTTAGATTTAGCTGTGCTAACGGACCATCGATAGTAGGCAATGCAAGATCGCCTCCACGTAATTGGTACGCACATTTTGAGGTGTTTGAGGCCCTCCAATGGGCAACTGTTTAACTTGTTTCAAGGAGCCCCCATCAACGGCCCTGGACAATACACCATATTACCATAAAGAAGGTACGTTATGAATTCAAGATGTTTAATTCTAACATTACGGTTTATTTTATAAAAAAATGGTTAATACTTAATCTGCAATGTTTTAAGAAGAATTTGCCAGCTTTTGGTATGTTTTTCCATTGAGACACGTTCCCAAAATCAGTCTATAGAAATTAACACTATACACAGCTATTTGTATCTTATTTTATATATTGCACTTTATTGTGTTGTATTTGGGGTTTGCAGATACAATGTAGATAATTATGTTCATGTGCAAATCTCTGTTCCTCTTGTATTTTCATATAATAAATTAGGGCAAATTTCAGAAATGCCAGAAGCTCGTCTTCATCCAGCACCAAGTCACGTAGCACTTCAATCACCAATTGAAACAACATTAATAAGTAACGGTAATCACCTACCCGTACCCATAGAAAGCGGTGTGTCGACCATAAGTCGTTTCTACGTTCGTCGAACGCATATAAAACCCACGGCAACAATGGGAACCACGGAAAGCAGACCATCCGATGCCAAACTCAACAGTCTTTTTGATATCTACAGGGAAAAAAACGAGGATACTATACGTGAAGACGGTATCGAGCAACTGTGCAAAGACCTTCAGGTGTCTCCGGACGAATTCAAAGTGCTTGTGTTGGCGTGGAAACTCAACGCCGAACAAATGTGTAGATTTACCCGATCGGAATTTGTCAACGGTTTAAAAAATATGGGCGCAGATTCGGTCAAAGCGATACAATCGAAATTACCGGAGTTGGTTGACGAGGTCGAGGAGAACGCGGATTTATTTAAAGATCTTTATAGATTTACGTTCAAGTTCGGATTGGATTCGCCGTCCGGGCAGCGAATTCTCGTCACCGATATGGCGATTTTATTGTGGAAATTAGTTTTTACGGTGCGGGAGCCTCCGATTTTGTCACGATGGCTGAACTTTCTGGAATGTCATCCGATGATTCGGGGCATCCAGCGTGACACGTGGAACATGTTTTTGAATTTTTCGGAGACGGTCGGTAACGATTTGGGGTCGTACGACGATAACGAGGCGTGGCCGAGTTTGTTCGATGATTTTGTCGAATACGAGAACGATCAGATGAATCAGAATATTTCAAAAGATAAAGAGTTGGACGGGCACATCATTAAGAACGACGAATGATCTCGGATTGAATGTTTATGTAGTTTGTAGATAAGTGTAAGAAACAAAACTGCCTAATGTATTTTATTACTGCGTCATGCAAACAGAGGAAATATGTTCGTGATATTCGTAGATGTTTATATGAATTTTGGGTATTTTTCATCGTTGAGTTTATAAGGCATCACTTAATTTAATCTGAAAAATGTAGATCTAACTATATACGAGATAAAGTTAAAAAATATGTCTTGCGCAGGCAGTAAGATGTCTGTAAAACGATGAGGGGTGTCTTATGTATTACCATTAAGAACAGTGTAAAGGACTCTTCCAGTCAAGCTGGCCCTGTTCTTGTGTTTTTCTCTATGGGTTTTCGGACTTTTCCAAGGTCTCGTTTAAAGGGTCTATAGATCCGGTGAATCTCCATATTGGAAATGGTCATATGTCTATACGTCCTTGCAATGAAATTCTCAGTTGCTCCCCAAAACTTTGTAAATTGGTGAGTTTTCTTACTTACTGCTCAATGTGCAAAGTTTATTTTTGACGTTACTTCGTATACAAACCAAATCTGATTGAGAATATGTGGATCTTTCAAAGCACAAATTGTACAAATACCAACTACATTTTATCTCGATTGGATTTATATAAAATTTCTTGTTATTAAGTGATGACTATTAAGTCTTGACTATGAATTTGTAGCCGAAAATTCTGTAATGAAACTAATTGGACCCTTTTATGTCTGCATTGGGGATAGTTTTATTACAAAATTTTCAAAAAGTGTCCTAGATATTTAAGACTTAAGCAAAGAAAGTTTAATATTTTTAATAAAAAAAAGAAATAATGAGGAATTGCAGGTACAACAGTAGTCTAATGAGTACAGTTTGTAATGGCGGCTTATATATCCCCACTCATAATCATATGAAACACTCACTAACATTATAAACCTGTCAATAGATGATGAAATAAATAGTGTAAAATCAAGATGGCATAAAAAAGGTGGGACTTATGATTAGGGAGTGGGGGGTACCAAACCACCATAATTGTCATACTGTCTACTTTTGTTTGCAGTTCAAGAAACACGTAAAAACGTAACATTCCAGTATTACGGTCTTGCGTTTGTTTGATTTTTGTGGCTAGTTTGCGGGTTTCTTGAACCGTTTTGTGATTGTGGTATTTCTCCGTTATCTTCCAGTATACAAGAAAAGGTAGTTTTTACAAAGTGATAATAGGCATTTACTGTGCCTAAAGTATGTTTTTATTTTGTGTTTAACATAACGCAGGAAGGCTATTAATATTTTATTTTTACATTGTTGCTTAATACTATAGTGTGATTAAAATTGTTTGCTTTTATACGAGTACTTTTTTTTATTTGAGAATTTTGCAAACAATTTGGGATCACTCTACGTGTGATAAAATTAATTTAGGTGTTTAAAATTTACTTACAAAGAATGACCGTTTATCGATTAGTATTTTGTGTTAATTTATTGTAGTCTTGGGAAAAAGACTGAGGAAATCACTGTTTTCAGGTGCTTTAAATCTTATGATGTATCGTCGATTTTGAGTTGTCGCTGCTATTTATTTTAAGTTGTAACTTTTGTACATATAACTTGTACAGTTAGATGTACGTACTTTTGTGAATAAAGTAATTATATAATTTTTTTTTATACAATTATTACCATTACGGGATAATATAAAACGCAATAATATATTAGCAGCCATGTTTATTCGTAAAAAAATATTCTAAACACTAATAGCCAACTTGTTAAGTTTTAGTTAGAAATACAAATTGTTCGATAGGGTCAACTCGTATCTAGTTACATCAAGGGAATGAATGAATGAGTGAGCGAATGAATGAATGAACGCCTTAAGCAACTCTTGCCTTCAAGATATAATGTACTTAGTTTTGACTTCCAAGATATAATCCTGGGATAAACGGGGGTCTACAGGTGTGCGTCCATCTCTCAAAAATTACAAATACCAAATTGTATCAAAAATTTTATTTTCCCAATTAAACCCACCCACATCAAAGATAAAACAATAAGTGGAAATATTCAAAGTTAAAAAATTTAGAGCATAGGATGGTATTTTGCAAGCGACGTCAAGTTTCCCACTTTTTTTACGAAAAGAATGAGCCTGAATTCATTTTCAAAAAAATTCAAATTGCAACTATCTTGAAAAGATCCTGGAAAAGCTCTTTGCTTAGGCCCATGAAGATCTCGAGAAAATAAGTCCAAGCCTATGAATTCTACTTTCAATTTAAGATTTTTCATGTAACTGAATGTTTCATCTGGTTTTACAATATTCTTAAAGTGGGCTTTAAATATAAAGTCGCTTCAAGTTTTTATAAAGCAAAATTTGCTTCCCAAAAAAATTAAATTTCATATTTAAAGTAGACTTAAAATATGACTCTGGACGTTAGTCTCTTGCAATACTAAAACCAGCACGGTCCAACTTTTTGAAATATTTCCGTCCGTTAATGAAAATGCCCAGGCCTTCATTCATACATTCAAGTGGCTTTGTTCAGTTCATGTATGCTATGCCCTATGATGCTTAAAAGGTTTTTATTACACACCAACTTGTTTGTTTGCATGAATTACTTACGTTTTAAACATACAACAAATTTTTTTTTTAATAAATCATACGAATATAAATATTTCTGAACGATTGACTTTCACGATAGAAATTGAAAACATTGAAAACAATGCGAAATAATTTTTGCAGGAATTTTCATTTACCAAACTTAGAGTTTAGTTGTTCAAGCAGATAAACAAATTAGTGCACTATGTGCATGAAGTAACAATAAAAACATTAAATTAGTGAATGAAACACAATCAACCGTATTCTGTAACTTAGTTAGTTGTTAACATAACAATGTTGTTCTGATTGGTCGAAAAATACAAATTCTCATACAAATTGTCATGGCAATAGCAAGAATAACATAACAAGTTTGCTAAATGTTACTGAAATACGGCCGATTGAAAGTGTTACAAAATAAATAGCTGCAGTTATTAGCTGCCAACATTAAATAATTACAATTTACTACATCTAAGGCAATTATCTTAAAAGTATATAAAAAAAAAACGTATACAATACTGATTTTGGGTTTGCAATAAGTTAATATTAATAAAATAATATTAAGGTTAAATACATTAGAAATATCACTCGCTTGTTAATACTACTAGGTTACGCTACACTATTAAAAATGTGTTTCTTTCGACTTGCAACCATTCAATCTTGTAATTTAGTTACAAATCGTAATAAACGACCGAAAAGAGATACTGCCGATAGGAAAGCTTAAAACAAAGATTTAAAGAGATTCACTCTTAAAATACTAATAAAGAAAACAGTATAAAAACTAACATTACATAAAGTACAAACAACATTGTTATCAACTAACTGTTTATGGTATAAAAAAAACTAGCTGAAACAATTCTTCATAACATAAATGATATATACAATACACTGGTATAAAAAAAATTGAATACTAACATAGATACTGGTCTGATTTTTATATTATTTTTATGTAAATTTTCACAATTTGCTAGGCTATTTTAGATTAATTTTTGTTGCATTTTTTCTCGTTTAGATTACAAAACTACAATTAACAAATGCACAAACTTGCAAATAGTCTATCATATAAAAAAACGTTCATATACGAAAACAATTTAACAATATCGAGTATTCACCAATGGGATTGATTAATAAAGTTATCATTTACATAAAATATCTGTTATAAAGGTAAGGTACTGGCATTAAGCAAACCATGTTTCGGTGAGATTCCAAGTTCGAAAACGGAAACGCAAATCGACCCCCAACCCCTCCCAATGATGAGATTCAGATCACTTTCATTAAATAGAATATTTAAACGCGAAAAAAAATGGTACTAAAAAGACTGGTTTATATCACGAATTGCTTGGTTACGTTTCATCGAAACCGATTAAGTATTTTGCTTGAATTGTTCACTTTAATATTGAGTATTATTTGTTTTTATAAGTACTTTGAATACGTTAAATTATAGAGAGCGCTGTCGAAATAGTACAATGATGCGTAACGATGCGAAAGTTTAATGTGTTTCTGTTTCTGTCATCTGTGTTGCTACGAGATTCAATGGCAGATCTCTGTAATTTTCCTCTTCGGATTCGATTTCGGCAGCTGAACCAGCAGGTGATCCTGTTGACATTTGCGTATAATTCATACCCTAAAAAAATATATTTATTGCACTTGTTTATCCCTTAAGGACTCGCCAATATGGACAACCCACCTGTAAATTGGGGTAATTCATATTTTTATGTCCTTGTAAAGCCATAACGAGGTGCGGTTGCAATTGTCGTCGCAATGCACTTAACATGTCTTCTGTATCAGCATCACTGTTACTATTGGCCTTTTTTGGTGCTATAACTGACGAGATTTAAATTTTAGCTATCGCTTAAAGAATGGTGTGTACCTCTTTGACGTTCAGCTTCTGGTCGACGCTCGACTTTCGGCCTCCTGCGTCTTGTGTGTATGGTGTCGCGACGCATCGTGTGAGGTCTATCAACCCCATGCAATTTGAAGTACAATCCGCAGGCGTTACAGACCATTTCACCTTTGACGTTCCGTCGCCATATCGTTGTTGTTCGCGTACCGCAGTTCGTACATGAAAGATCCATCCTTCTCGCCATTCCTGCTCCACTCTAAAAACAAAAAAATAATAGAAAAACATTTTACTTTACATCCTTTATCAGAAGCTCATACTAACTTTGAAACCGTCAACCCAAAATACAAACTAACCTTATTCTTACAAATCTGTAGATTGCACCACGGATTATTCCCAGTAAAATCGGGTAAATATTCATCATTCTCCATTTCTTGACACAGAGCATCATCCTTATCCGTAGATGGTTCTTCTTTAGAAGTTTTCGTCGGAAAACTTTGCTTTCGCCGTCCAGAACTTTTCTCGAAAATTTTCGGATCAGTGGCGCCCGCGCCATATTCACGAGGACAACCGGGCGAAAACGAAAGTGGCATGGCCGGAGTGATGCTCATACCGAGCTTTTTACACGTGATCAGTTTCCGAAGCAATTGGCTCGCTTCGCCCGTCAACGGTGCCCCCGGCGAATGGCCGTTGTGTTTCGCGCCGCTGGTCAAAGCACGCCACAAATCCCTGTCATCTTCGTTGGAATTATCAGGAGTTGGCGACGTCGCGCTTTCCGTGGTGGAATTCGAATGGTCCTCGACGCCTTGCGACATGTCGACTTCCAACCGTTCCGGATCCGAACTGTTCCTAAATTTTCAATTAAATTTCTGCTGAATTTTACGAAATGTATTTACCCAACGCTGCTGTAATCCGAAGCGGCATCGTTCACTTCCTCTTTGATGAAATCCAATTCAGGCACGCAGGTGAGATTTTCGGGTTTTCGATTGGAGAGATCCGCCGGTTCCAGAGGCGGAGCCGGTGGTGGCGTAGGTGTAACGTCGTCCCTATTTCGATGGTCGACGCTCAAGTCCAAGGTGCGTTCCGTCGGATCCGTACAGTGCTTGGGGCTGTGATAATGTCTGGGGGCGGCGTGGTTGACGCGAATGACGGGAGCTGTGGGATGCAATCGATCTTCGACGAAGTGCATCGGATCCATTTTCGGCGGCGAGATTTCCAATTTAATTTTGGGTTCGTTTTCGTGTGCCGGCACCGGCTCAATGGTAACGTCCGGTTCGATTTTTACTTCCGGTTCCACGCGTCGATTTCGTTTCACGACGTAATCGGTTCGTTTTGAAGAAAGCATCGTGTCCAACATGGCGGATGACTTTTCAAATTTTTCCTACGAAAAAAATTATCAATATACAGGGTCATTCTGAAATAAGTACGGATATTTTAACAGGTGATAGCTGACCTTAACCCAAACCCAAATCCGCAAAGACGGCGGTCCTATCTTAATTTTAAATTTCGAAAAATGTCATTTTTTATATGGGCATACGGTTCTAAGTACGGTCCTGTGTAAATTTCATTATATGTCGCGTTGAAAATCAACTTCCTTTGGCGGGAATAACATAAAATGTTGCAAAACAACCTTTACTGATGATTCGGCGTTATTGTCATATTTTACTCAAAACTTAAAATATTTTTTTCTTCAACATAGGACCGTAATTTTTGCATATTTGGAGTTGGGCTATTGTCAGCTATCACCTGTTAAAATATCTGTACTTATTTCAGAATTACGCTGTATATACAGGGTTGAATTTAGAGAAATGTTCTTATTTATTAATTTAATTTTAAATTAATCAGAGACTGTCTTACTTATTTCAATGGGTTACGGTTGGCACATTTCGTGTATATTATAAGATCGTTACCGCCCCTTAACTTGAACTAACTTTTCAAGTCAGTGCCGTACAAGGTATTTCTTTAAAATTTCATTACTATTCAGATGGTTTGGTTTTATTAATCATTCATTTTATGTTACAGTTACTGAAAAATAAAAAAATTATTGATGACTCTCTGAGTTATAAACTTCATATACTCATCTATACATATATTGCATATTTCAGAAATAAGTCGTACGATTTCATACGACAAAATCCGCAAAAACGGCGGGTTCATCTACAATTTGAATTCGACCGAATTATCATGTATAGAACTTTTTATTACGGGCCTGTCAATGTATCTGCACGTGTCATATAAAAAAAAAAATACGACAACGAAACCTTGAAAACGAGGCGACGACTTATTCCCACGGCGTAAAAATGAAAAATATCGCGTTTCCCAACGTGCGCTTTTCATATGCAAAAACGGAATGAATTTCTTGACCACGACCGGTAGACCAAACAATCATCGATGACTAATTTTAAAAGCCACGTTTTCTTCGAACCAAACGGCAGAGAACGCGCGGCTTTAGAAAACAAAATCGTTACTCGCAATCGGCCGCTGATACCCGAGATATCAGCATTTAAGCTCGCGGTGATAAGATAACGACAAATTCTGGTCGCAATTACCAGTTATAACGTTTGATCCATCAAAGTGATATTACAAAAAATTTGGTTGGAATTCAAAGCAAATGCGAAGCTAACGGGTACAAAAAAAAAACAATGGAATACGGTTACTCGGTGAGTAAATTTAACATCTGCCGTCGTTTGTAATTGTCAATAACAGCAAAGAGAGCAGGTGTATCAATAAACCGCAACCTGTCACTAATTAAACATCATCAGTGCCTGGCAATTTGCGGCGTTGTGTTATATAAATAAATTTCAGATCATTCTCGTCATAATGTTAACATCACCGATGAAATCCGAAGAAATGTACGAAAATTCAAAAGAACTGTGCACGAAATGCGACTGTAGGAAACCGTCAGACAACAAAACCCTCTATTTGGATTGCACCGGCAAGCAACTGAAATACGTCGTGGCCAACTGGCCCGAACAAACCGAAGAACTGGTGGGCACGTTCAGCAAAAATGAGATAACGCGTCTGGGACAATTTCCGGGCAGCGACGCCAAGCTCACGTTGACGTTCGACCATTGCGGCATCGAAGAACTGGAATCGGGACTTTTCGAAAGTTCCGTGAATGTCCGGTACTTGGACATCAGTTACAACAAAATCAGCAGTAAGTGAGGCACAAAATCAAATTGATTAATTTAAAAATCGGTTGATTTCCAAAACTTTCTGATTAAAATGTTTACAATGGGAAAAGATACACCTTTTAATGCATGACGAGTTGTTTATTGTATGAATCACTTTAATCCAATGAGTCCACGCGTACCAAGAAAACGATAAATACAGTTTATTACCGTACACATTATTTTTATGTAAAATAAATGCTGCGTGAAATACAGTGAGATCGAAAAAAAAATTAGTCAAAGTAAGCCATGAACAGAAATCGGCATGTCTTTACTTAAACCACTATTTATTTCTTAATGTCAAATTGACTTTTGTCAAAAATGTTCAATAGGAAAGTGCTCCTGAAATTCTTCATAACAGGCAACGTAAGAATATTGCCATTTAACGTTTCCTGTTTCATTTCCATTTCAAAAATAGAATTCTAAAGAAAAGCTTTGATTTGTTTGGACAACATTTTTGACTAACGTCAATTTGACATTAAGAAATAAATAGAGGTTTAAGTAAAGACACGCCGATTTTTGTTCATGGCTTACTTTGACTAATCTTTTTTTCGATCTCACTGTACTATATGTGGGAAATTTCGCCCCCGGACTACTGTAATGTAGATATTAATTTCTGTGTTGCATCTTTCAAGGGAGAGAAATTCCAGAAGCTACAAAAGCTAACAATTTCGAAAACATCGAAAAATCTCAACATTCATTGTCGTATAAGGAATCCTGATGAACCTTAATTTAAATTAATGCATAAATTAATAAAAAAATACATAAAATTGTCGTTTGAAATAAGGAAGTTAGTGGTAGCGTATTTCTTGTACTCAAAACACGTTAAAAATACTGTAATTACCTTCAAAGTTTCCATGTGTGCGATAATCTCGAAATCAAACATGCAGGGCGTGCAAAATTCTGTTATCGGCGTCCAATGCATATCGAGAATGTCACCATTTTTAACTGCATCAAGAAGAAACATGACGAACTCTTGAAACGAAGGCCATCGTTGTTTGTTAGTTTTTCCTGTACTTGGTCTATACTTCACTATTATTTCGTTGCCCAGTTTCTTATGATATGAATTCGCTAACGAATGCTCTAGTTTATCTCGGTAGGCTGAAAGGAGTCTTTCTAGCGGGTGTCTTACGATCAGGAATGAAACGGATTCGTTAAATGCTTTTTTTAGCTCATCTAGCGTAAGCCTTGGGTATCGTTGACGTGCTAAATTCAAAGGAACTGATTTTGTTTTGTTCAGGAACTGTGGACTGTAACTAAAATAATTATTGTTAACAACGTCATCAAATAAAATTTGACAAATATGAATACTATAGTCAATATTCAGTGCTTTAACAGTGTCAACTATACAAGTTGAATCTAACGTATGAAGAATTATTTTTTTTTTTTGTTGTCTTCATAAAATAGTCATCAATTATGTTTAATTACTAAAAGCTATAGAAATGATTATGGGATTTATGAATACATGATTTTTGAGCTACTTTATTTGTATACCGTCTAATTGATCAGAAGGTATATTTATTAACCAGTTTTTGGAAATTTGAAATATTTAAATCTTTTTTTTTTCTAATGGAACTGCCTCACTTTTATTACTCGAAGAATTACATCTTTTTTCTATCTATTTTTTTATGGATTTATATTCATTTAAATGAAAAGCAGGGTGTTCGGAGCTGGAGTTATAGAGGGAAGTAGGAGAGGGCAGGGAAGTGGAGCAGAAGGTGGTGAAAAGATGGAAGAAGCTAGACGGGCAGAGGATGTACGAGCAAATGAGGGCGGCCAGGTATAATAAAAAATACATAGACTTATGTACATGGGATGACACCGGATTACCTGGATGGAAGAAAAAGGTTGGGAGAGGAAATAATAATAGTAGTAATTTTGCAGAAATGAGGAAAGGGCCAATAAATACTGGATGCGGGAACAGTATAGGCAATGCAGATTGTGCGGAAAGGGAAGAGAGGAATGGATGTATTGGTGGACGGGATGTGAGGAAGTGAACCAGGAAGAAGAAAAGAAAGGGGAAGGAGATGTTGGAGAATTATGAATTAGCAAATGCTAATTCCCGTTATTGACGAAATGCAAAGGTTTGGGAAACCTGTATAGTATTGGACGGATTAATGTTATAAAAATGCGTTTTTTTGTATTGTATGGAGCAGAGTGAAAAGAAAATTGGAAGAAGTGTTAAAGCGGAAGACTGGAGAAGATGTATGGGTGAGGAAAGCACTGGATTAACTGTATTGAAGGCGATAAAAGAAGCGAATACACGATGATACAGGCTGACTGACGAAAAACCTTTAGCGCTGTATCTTGCTTAGTTTTTATCCGATTTGAACAAATGAGACATCAAATGAAATCACTGTACAAATACTTTGACATAGACCAAATTAATATTTTTTGTTGCGTCCAGTTTTTGACAGATGACAGTCAACTTTTTGTTTCAAATTGCACTGTATATATTTTTTTATGTATTTTTATAGAGATTTTATTTCTGAATATCTTTTCGTTAAAAGATATTTTTATTAAAAAAATGATTAAAAATTCACGAATTTAGTAACCAAAATTAGCAATAAAAAATCTATTCTAGGTGTTCAAAATTGCCTCCGTGCTGTACCAGACACTGTCGACACCGTCTAGAAACGTCGCATTCAGTAAAAAAATGGGCGCTATTTCCTGACAGACTTCCACTATCCTTCTCTGTAAAATTTCTCGAGTATCCGGAGGGGTAAAATAAACTTTGTCTTGGATGTAACTCCATAGAAAAAAATCCAACGGTTTCAAATCTGGGGATCTAGCCGGCCAGCGAATTGGTCTGCAAGTTCCTATCCATCGTTTACCAAAATCATTATTTAAAAATGCAACACTTCTGAAATACTATTTTGTTCAACATTGCTAGTGGCAATTTATCCAAAAAAGCGCCCCTTTCGTTTGCTAATACAGCATGATACTTTTTTTGATTAAGACTGCCGTCAATAAAAAAAGGACCTACTAGTCTATCTCCCAAAATGCCACACGACACGTTACCACTAATCGTCTTTGGAAAGACTTTTCCTATTGTTTCCTTGATCACTTGATTTAAATTTTTTATACATGAATTCCTTAATTCCTAGACTTTTGTTTAACACATGAGTATGGTTGTTTATCTTTTTATATTAAGAAAAGAAATCTCTATAAGAATGCATACATAAATATATACAGTGCAATTTGAAAAAAGAAAGTTGACTGTCATCTGTCAAAAACTGGACGCAAGAAAAAATATTAAATTGGTCCATGTCAAAGTGTTTGTAAGTGATTTCATTTGATGTATCATTTGTTCAAATCGGATAAAATTAAGCAAGATACAGCACCAAAGGTTTTTCATCAGTCAGCCTGTATATTGAGTTCAAATTAATGTTTGTGTACTCCAATAATATATGTATCAAGTAATGTTGACTTACCCTGCGAGTATATTAAAATTATACATCCATGATGTAGAGGCCGCTTTGAAGACGTTACACCAAACTAGGTGATGTTCCTTGTTATATAAAAATTCCCATGCGTTCGGCCTGTGCAACGTGTCGTTCGATTGAATATCTAATCCTAAATTTTTACAAGTCTTCTTTAAATAGTCCTTTCTTGTTTCCAACCTGTTCACTACCAGGCTCATATTTTTGGTTACATGAAACTGTGGTAAGAAGGTTTGCCCAATCTAAAAAAAAAAAATGGAAACAGTGATGGTGCGAAAAACTGATCAGAACAGAACAAAACAGGACAAACCGGTACAAAACGTTACAAAACTGGATAAATTAAACAAAACACAATTGTTTCTGAGATACAGTCGACTCTATATTGTTTTATTAGGAAAATTACAAAGAAATTCTGATGACAATGTGCATAAACCAGAACCTCCTTATGAATGAGCGGCGCACCCTTTCGAAAAATCCTAGAGTCCTCCGAACTTTTCCACAACAATTTACGATTCGTTGCCGGAGTTCTTCCAAATTGTTGACAGGACGTGCGTACACTAATTGTTTTAGATGTCTCCAAACACAGACATCGAGAGGTATCAGGTCAGGGGACCTAGGAGGTCATGCAGTTAGACCACCCCGTCATATCCACTTCCCGTTGTATTTTTGATTTTAAAAATGTCTAACTATGATGGAAAATGTGCAGGAGATCCATTGTGCAAAAACTACATGTTTAATCTGTTAAATCACTTCTTCCAACAAAACGGATAATTAATTAAGTATATATAATTAAGTATACTTCGCCCGTTAAACGATTAGGGAGAAATACTTCAAAAATAGCAAGTCAAACATTTAGCGAAAAACGGTTTTGGTGATGCAGTTCAACAACAACATGTGGATTTTCATGTGCCCACACATGATTGTTATGATAATTGAATATTCCGTCCCTTGTAAACCCAGCCTTGCCACTAAACAAAATCTGAGCGGTAAAATTAATACAACTGTCAGTTTTCTTAAAACCCATTTGCAAAAATCTCTACGTGCATCATAATCGAAAGCAACACGAATTTGCACACGTTGAATGTAGTAGCTGTTCGCGCAGAATTTTTCAAATCAGGGGATGACTGTCGTTCACTAAAACATTTAGTTCTACTGTGGGAGTGGAAACTGATTTAGGTCTACCTAAACCCAACTCAGCCGTTGATGAAGTCTAGAGAAAATGTTATCTCTCGGTAATAAACGAATCGGAAATGCTTCGACATTCATACGCTGTGCTTCAGCAGCATTGCCGTTCGTAGGACAGTACATAAAATGCATGTTGACCATTTCTGCATTTGTGTACCATAGAACATACTGCGAATAGAATGCTATCTTAACGTTATAAAATGTAAAATGTAGACTTCTAACAGCGTCCTCTAACATAGTGCTCCCGAGCTATTATCGTTCCCGCGCGAAATATAAATATACTATTATTCAATTTTTGTATAAAACTTTTTTGAACTTGCCACATAATATTTGTTAATGCTAGAAGATTTAAACAATTCTATTCTTATAGTACCATCAAATGAATAGAACTATCTTGTATGTTCGAGTTTCTGCTTAATAAAGAACTAAACTGCAATCAGATCTTTATTGAGACATTTTTAAAAGTGACAACAGATGTTAGAGTATGGAAGGAAAACAAAAAATAACAATATAATACAAATACATACATTCCTAGCGAAATATTCTAGGAGAAGCGTTCAGGTCAAATTCTTTTGAATTATAAGTAACATTCGAGAAAGAGGTATTAACATTTTCCATCCTTGTAGCTGTATACGTCAGGTTTTGGTATTAAATATTGAACAATATTTTAGGATTTCGCATTCTTTATGGGGTAAAAGAAACATCGCCATTTTACGAAAAACTTGCCACCTAACTCAGATTTCTACACCAGACGTTTATAGAGAGTTTTATATTTTTGGAAAGCCCACAGTAACACGGTTTTAATGGTGTCCCATCCAATCATGGTTATCATTTAAGATAAACAAAGGAAGAATGGTAGCAGTTAAGTGGTAAGTATAATTAAAAATCTGAGTTAATTGACAAGTACTCCGTCAAATGCCTGTGTGTCTAAATCTGGCAATATAATAGAGTTATGATTATTAAAAAAAAATTATTGTAAAATATCAATTTCCGGTTGTAGAGCGAAAACAAGGTGAGGTACAAAACTTTTAATTATCAACGTGAATTGCTTGTTAAAAGTTGTGTAAACGGTTTTCTCCTAGCTTGTAAATTAATGGTACTTTATACCGAGTGTGCCAACTATCTGGGGTCGGTCTATTACGTCTTACTGAATTTATTAAAAAATGTTTCAAGTAAAAGTTGTTTGGAGTCAAGTACTCTACACCATAATTATTCTGAAATATACAGGGTGTTTAGTTTTGCCTGTACGTTATACAACTTTATTATTTTAAATGGAACCTCCTGTATATCGTAGCATTTTCAGATTCCCCGGAACAAAATAGGGAAACTTTATACTACACACCCCATACTAAAACTGAGCGGTTTTTAAAGAGAACTACCTAAATTAATTTTTTTTACCTAAAAGTGGAATATCTCAAAAACCGCTCAATTTTAGTAAGGAGTCTGTAGTACAAACTTTCCCTATTTTGTTCCGGGGAATCTGAAAATGCGACGATATACAGGTTGTTCCATTTAAAATAACAAAGTTGTATAACGTATAGGCAAAACTAAACAGCCTGTATATTTCAGAATAATTTTATGGTGTAGAGTACTTGACTCCAAACAACTTTTACTTGTAACATTTTTTAATAAAGTGAATAGGTAAGACGTAATAGACCGACCCCAGATAGTTGGCACACCCGGTATATACTCATATTTTATTTATAAAATATATTTATAGTTTTTTATATGTAGATAAAACAATAATATATATATAAAATAAGACACCTGTATATACAGGCTATGTCACGACGAGTTTTCGTTAGAAGAATATAGAAAACTAATAAGAGTTAAGTTTTGAAAATTTGCAAATATTAGTTTCGCGATGCGCTCTTTCGATTTAAAATAGTTTCGAATTTTTTCTTCTTCCGGTTATACCGGAAATGGATATCAACTTCTTTATTTTAAATGGAACACCCCATTTTTTATGATTGATT